>JAUUDW010647432.1:0-10735 GCA_032361385.1 Panulirus guttatus | reverse complement strand
ATATATACATTTTCTTCCTCTAGGATGAACAGATTCGTGTTATGAGTTAGCGAGAGTTAGCAGCTATCAGAAATTTCTGGTGTGAGATGCCCTGAGTCAGACGTGACCACGCCAACAGGTGTTTGTGAGTGTGTACGATGCCCCCGGACCTCTCTCTCTCTCTCTCTCTCTCTCTCTCTCTCTCTCTCTCTCTCTCTCTACGTGCCACATGTCGCCAGCGTACCCAACTTCCACCTAAGACATTTGGAGTCATTATTGCTTCTTTTCGTATCATTATGAGATCAAGCTTTACTTAAGAGCTTCCCAGTCAAATCGCTGGGTGATGAGGGCTGACCGCGTCGTGAAAACGGGAAGAGACGAAAAATGACAGGCTTTTTTTTTCGGGTGGGGGGAGCAACATGGACGGAAAATACTCCGGGGGAGGTTGGTTTTAAACGCTGGAGACTTCGGAATATTCCATAGTGTGGCCGTCTCGTGCGCTCCCCGCCTTTATATAAAGGAGGCTCGGCCAACCCGCCCTCCACCACAACCGACCCACGCCCCAACCTCTTGAAGTCACCCCAGCTGCATCATACCCGTCCCCTCTATGGGTATTGAGTCTCCTCGAGTCTGCGTGACCTTCGCGGGAGCCACTGGCCGGTGGCGGCCTCACCCGTCCGACGACAGGTTAAAGAGACGAACGGAGAGAGATAGATATAGATAGATATTTCTTCTTCCCCCGCCCCCTCCATCGCTGGCTGTTAAACTCTGCTTAGAAAATTACGTGGGTGTGTTCGAGGGGCCGGAGCGTACGTCATTTCCGACGGGAATGTACCGTACGATGATTTGAAGGAGCGTGTGTGAGTGTACGACACTTCCTCCCGACTTGCGCGCCCCAGGCTTGGCGCGGACCGCGCGCGCGCTCATCTCCCCAGCGTATATATACAGCAGGTCAGGCGGGCCCCGGGTAACTCAGTACTCCAGACGCAGCCAGCCCCCCCAGCTGGTGTACCTTGCATCTTATAGGTGCTTCCGATTGCCCAGTGCAATTTTACTATTTTTTCTTCGCGAGAAAGTAAATCGTCTTCATCTTATTGGTCCATAATGGTGCCGCTCCATAGAGTGCTGGTGGGTCCGTGTGCCCGGCTCCCCCCGAAGACCAGGAAGGTCGACGCCATCGTCCACCGTAACTCCCTCCGCGCTGACCAGCAGCCCGCCGTCCCACCCACCGAGGGCGGCAAGCACGCCCGTCCCCAGTGGTACCTGAAGAACGGCGCCAAGGGCGCCTCCCTCCGCGTCTCGCTGCACGGAGCGAATCGCGCCCGTTCCTTCGGCCTGACCGGATGTCCGAAGGTGGCGACCGTTAACTCCGCCCAAGTCACCCACGTACGATTTTACAGAACGCATTCCCACAATGTAAGTAACTTAATGACGATATTTATCACTTAACAGAGGCAGTAATACCTATTTTTTGCCCTACAATCTTTGTGAAAAGTTGTTTATGATTTTTATCATAATTTGTTTGCTATATTTTTTGTGTTTGCAATTGTTTGTTTAAATCGATAAATGGGTTCAGCTGTAGCTCCTTTTAGTCTGTTTTCAGGCTATGGGTCATTCAACAAATAAGTGTTATTATATGATGTCTCTCATTGTTAGTGTTGCCTGATAAAACAGCAACATAATAAAGTCGTGATTTGTAATCTAGTGTGTTGAATTATAGTACTCTTGTTTAACTAGTACTGTAAGCTGATAATTCACCATACAGTACTTGTACTGAGCATGTTTGATATATGTAACGGTTTTGATAGCTGTTTACTTAATCAGTCTTCCTTATTTCTTGAAACGTGTCCTTTTACTCCCCGACAGGACTTCTTCAAGAGGCTTCACATCGACACCCGCTCCATCTCGCGCTCGGGGGGCATCAGGGCCGCCTTCCAGCACCGCCAGCAGCTGCGGCACGCCCAGCGAATAGTGGTCAAGCTTGGCTCCGCCGTCATCACCCGTCAGGATGGATGTGGCCTGGCCCTAGGACGCCTCGCTTCCATCGTAGAGCAGGTGCGCGCAAAGTAGATCCGCTCAGAAATACGTTCCTTACATGATAATGATAATACTTGATAATTTTTGGAGGGTTTACTGTATTAACAGGAATATTCTCATTTCTCAGAGGCTAGGTGCTGTGAGGCGTATGGGTAACAACGAACCCACGATTGTTTATATTAACGCCTTTTGTTCTTCCAGTGTGCCGAGCTGCAGAATGAGGGCCACGAATTGCTGATGGTGACCTCGGGGGCGGTGGCCTTCGGAGCCCAGAAGATGGCCCAGGAGCTGCTCATGTCCCTGAGCATGCGGCAGACGCTCTCCGGCAAGGACAGCCTGCGTGGGGTAAGCCCATGTTAGATTCTCATCTAACTGTAATGACAGTAATTGATCGTGCGATTTAAGTGGCCGCTGCTTGAAGACCCACGCTCGGGAATGATGATGTTTTGGGCCACATTCACGTCTTGAGCGACGGTGAATGTTGCTTTGTGCGTGGGGAGGCACCGGGGGTTGATTTTCACCTAAACTTATGTTCCTTCTGCAGGAGGAGGTGAGGAACACTTTGGCACCCCGGGCGTCGGCCGCCGTGGGTCAGTCCGGACTCATGTCCCTCTACGAGGCCATGTACGCCCAGTACGGGGTCAAGGTGGCCCAAATCCTCATCACGAAGCCCGACTTCTACAACAACGAAACCCGCCAGAACCTCAACTCCACCATCAACGAGCTGATCGCCCTCAACATCCTGCCCATCATCAACACGAACGACGCCGTCACCCCGCCGCCCGAGCTGGACGAGGAGGTCAGCAGGAAGCTGGACATACGAGACAACGATTCCCTGGCTGCTCGCCTGGCCGTCGAGGTGGACACCGACCTGCTCATCCTCATGACGGACGTGGAGGGCATCTACAACAAGCCGCCCGGGATGGAGGGCGCCCGCCTGATCGACAGCTTCGTGCCGGACATGATCTCCGGCGTGGAGTTCGGCCAGAAATCTTCGGTCGGCACCGGCGGCATGGACTCCAAGGTCAAGGCCGCCAGCTGGGCGCTGGAGCGGGGGACGTCGGTCGTCATATGCAACGGCCTGACGCAGGGAACGATCAAGGGGATCATACAGGGTCGCAAGATCGGCACGTTCTTCACGACCAACAACGACAGCGGCCTCGAGGTGGAGGTGCTGGCCAAGAACGCCCGGCAGGGCAGTCGCCTCCTCCAGAGCATGGGTCCGGCAGAACGCGCCGCGGCCATCCTGACGCTCGCTGAACTCCTGGAGACGCGCCAGCCCGAACTCCTCGAGGCGAACCAAAAGGACCTCGAAGAGGCTGGCAAAGTTGGCCTCTCCTCTGCCCTCGTCTCCCGCCTGCGGCTCACGCCCCCGAAACTCAACAACCTAGCCGACGGACTGCGCCAGATCGCGAAGGATTCAAGAGATATCTTGGGACGCACTCTCTCCAGGACCTTGATTGCCGAAGGAATGGAACTCCGACAGATAACCGTGCCGATTGGAGTTCTCTTGGTCATATTCGAGTCTCGTCCCGACTGTCTTCCGCAGGTAGCCGCCCTGGCAATCGCGACAGGCAACGGGTTGCTGCTGAAGGGTGGCAAAGAGGCCCAGTACAGCAACCAAGCGTTGATGAGTCTGGTGAGGGAGGCCCTAGGGACTGTCGGAGCTGCCGGGGCGATCTCCTTGGTCACGAAACGCGACGAAATCTCCGACCTGCTGCACCTGGAGGACGACATCGACTTGGTGATACCGCGGGGCTCCTCTGACCTGGTGCGCAGCATCCAGGAGCAGTCCAGGTCCATCCCCGTCCTGGGTCACGCCGAGGGCATCTGCCACGTCTACGTCGATAAGGACGCAGACGTCGAGAAAGCTGTCAAGATCGGTGAGCCCGTGCGATACAGTTTCTCTCCATTGATTCGATTTAACTTTTTCTCTTGATATATTACACCAGAGATTCAACTTTGAGAACACGATTCTTTCAGTAATATAAACCTAAGATGATAGTAAGAGTTTAAATTACGTGCAGTTTAGTACAGGTGTAATCCTAGTGTATTCTATCTCCCTCCGTACGAGGCAACATCTCAGTAACGACGTAGTTTTCTGTAGATTTTGAGTAGTAGTAAACGTCCGACTCCTCCTGCTCTTGCAGTTCGGGATGCCAAGTGCGACTACCCGTCTGCCTGCAACGCCATGGAGACGCTGCTGATCCACGAGGAGATCCTGCAGAAGAGCAACGTGTTCAACAACGTGTGCCAGGCCCTCCAGAGGGAGGGGGTCCAGATTAACGCCGGGCCCAGCCTCGCCGCCAAGCTCACCTTCGGACCCCCGCTCGCCAAGACATTCAAGTGAGTCCTGGTCCGCGAACAATATTGACCCGGAAAGCGTAAAAAAGGTTTACTAGTTAGTTGGCTGAATCTAGACGTATGATAGGTGGTTAAGACGCATGATGAGTGGTATAGACGTAAGTCTTTGATTTAATTTGAAAGGCAGAGATGAAGATCGAGTAAGGGTATGTTAGAGCTTCCCTTGTCAACAGAGGAACTGCATAGATATGAGCTGGGTTACGGAACTGTTCTTTTATGTTGTTCGTAAAGGCCTGTTAACATTTTTATAAGTGAAATAGACTTTTTTTCATAGGCGAACCGCATCTCGTCCACTTAGGACTGCATGTCGCGAAAAATGCAACTGTTCTTAGGCAAGGCTGTTCACGTAGAGTCTTACGAAATAATCTGGCTATATTATTTTTCTCTCATTTAAAAGAATTAAGACTGCTTGCCTCTACACTTCGTCAGTTTTGTCTTGTTTTCTTTACGTAAGGGGCAGTACTTGGTGACAGATTTTGGGGAAAATATTCTGTGAGCAAATCCCTTGTGTAACGTAATACTAATCCAGCAAATTCTTTCCCCTTCCTCAAGGGTGGAATTCAGCGATCTGGAGTGCATCATCGAAGTGGTGCGGGACATGGACGAAGCTATTGACCACATCCACCGCTACGGCTCTTCCCACACCGACGTCATCGTCACGGAAAACCAGGACGCGGCTGACCGCTTCCTAGGCTCCGTCGACTCGGCTTGCGTCTTCCACAACGTGTCGTCGAGGTTCGCCGATGGTTTCCGGTTCGGTCTGGGAGCCGAAGTTGGGATCAGCACAGCCCGCATCCACGCCCGCGGACCCGTCGGGATGGAAGGCCTCCTCACCACCAAGTGGATCCTCAAGGGCGATTTCGGAACCGCTTCGGAATTCACCGAAGGAAAACGGGAGTTCCTCCACAAGAGGCTTCCGGTCGATGGTGGTCTAGAAGAACGCGGGACGTACGAGCACGAGACGGAGCTGATCGACGAAGAAAGTGTTGGTCATTGACAATCGCAAGTGCCTCTGACGAAGGCGGCGAAGGTGAACCCTCCTCTGCAGAAGACGGAACCAGGCCACTATGATGTCAACACCCTCCCTGCCGTTTCTGAAGATTCCACCCGAAAGGAAGGATGCAGAGACTTAGAAGATCGGACCGAATCAACACAGAGGTGTTCCACGAATACAGAGATCGCATGTTGGAGGAATGACGCCGATAATGGAACGGGAGAGAAATCAGAGGGAGGAGTTGAGGGCTGCCACAATACACCAGCACCAACCAATTACAACACGCCGTTGATGCAAGAATATGTCTTTCCTTTTCATCAGTGGCATCCAGTAACCCTCTTCCACAGCTTATGTAACCTGCTAACTTATTGACGATAGGTAATCTTTAAGTTCCCTAGATTTTTTTTGCATGTTAAGTAGACCTCAGTACTGTTTGGGTAGATAACTTAGCTGCTGAATGTTCTTTAGTTATCTTTGAACATGTGAAGGTGCTCAAGACTGTTCGACTGACTTTAATAGGATATTGGACTTTTTACCCAGACAGACGAGAAGCCTAAAAACCTCACAACCAAACGACAGTTTCCCTGACCATAGAGAGTAACGTGTGGAACTCCCACACACGACATTTCCATCAGTATCTACTTCCTCGTGGATACTGGGGGGTCAAAACTCATAACAAACTTTTTTTTTCTTTCTTTCATTACTAATCTGGAAATATATTGACGCAGAAGTTATGCCAATGAAATATATCACCGAAGTTATTCTTATTCATCCACGAATCTGGAAGTTATATGTTATGAAAGAAGTCTTTTGGTTGATGTCATTTTATTGACAGAATGACAGCTGTGTTTGCAGTGTGTTCGTAAACGTCATAAAGTATTTAGAACAAATTGAGGAAATGTAACCTGTCAGCATTGCTGATTGCGTAAATTTGAATGACGTTATGCAGGAAGGAAAGTTGTGTTTGCAACTGATTTAAGCAAACCTGCAGGAAACTCCCCTTTGCAATATTTAGGATATGAAGAGTTCCCTTGAGTACTTTGTGGACTGATGTTCTTCCTTGTGAATCGGTCATCAAATTTAGTGGGTCAGTTGCTGCTTGTTGATGACGGCATTGGTGGCTGAATCCTGTGAGATGTGGCAGGAGGAGGTTATCTTTGTTGACCATGACTCGTTCGAATCTTGGCAGCAGCATTCTGCTCACAGTTTACATACCCAGCTGTTCATACTTCCCAAGAGGTTGGTCGATTAAGTGGGTACCTGTAACGGTTAGCGTTACTGGCCGTGACATCGTTATGATCAAAAGGGCCGGATGAGAGGTTCTGACCCAACTATTGAGGCCTTTCTGGCCTGGGTGGATGGGAGGGGTTTTCAGAATATTGCACCCCGTTCTCAGGATGAGCATGGGGTGATAGCGGCAAAATTAGAAAACAGCACAGGGAAGATCTGTATGCTTTTCATACTCTGTTGAGCAAAGGCAAGTTATTACTGATGTAAAACTTTGTCTTAGTTTTCATATACGTCGAACAGTCTTAAAGGCTGTACAGGGTAAGTTCTGCATGGTTTTACTACCCTGTTGGATGTGAATTTGAATTGAGAGGAAAGGCAAGTGGTTACTGATGAGAGGCGGTGTGTCTCGGCAGCATATATGTTGAGCAAGCGTAGGTAGTCGGTTCTTGTTGGATAGATACTGAATGCCACAGGCAGACCGTTCTGTGCGATGTGTATAATCTGAGCCAGCTTATCTGCTGGTGGAGGGACCAGTGATATTTCCAGCTTGGGTTTTGGAGGGGCTGTGTTCCTACCAGGACATGAGAGAATAGGGTGTAGTGACTAAGGTCACGTTGCCTTGATCCGAGAAAGAGAATGTTTATAAGTTTCCCCCCATAAGGTTGGGGGGAAACAGAGATAGTCATAGGAAGGTTCTGGTGGAATAATAATATAAATCGGCAGTTTAATAATACGGCCGTGAGAACTGGTTTGATCAACACTGCTGGAAATTCATGAGAACCCGTTCTCTTGCCTTCCCGTGACCAAATGGGGTTCTGCATATCCGGTAGACACGAGGGACTTAATCAGAACCCATCGTAGTATTGACGTAAGAAATTAAAGCAGTCGTATGAAGGTTGGGTCTTGTTTATCCAGATGTATACAAAGTAGTACCTTCGCCTGGGTGAAATAGACGCGCGACGCCTTTTAAAAAGTCTCGTTTTCCCGCGTACTGTCTCTCTCGCGTCCCTGGCCTCAGCCACCGCCGCCGCAGCCGCTGGTCACCTGTTGTGTGCGGGACGGATGACGTCAAGAAGCGTCCGGGCGGGAGCCGCCGCCCGACAGCGCCGCATAAAACGCGGGGTTGCGCGAGTATCTTTTTTTTTCTTTTTTCTACACCGAGCAGCGTGACCGGCAACGCCCGCGCCCCGTCCTTCCTTCTCATACCGACACCTGTTGCTGATGCACGGGAATTATTTCTGCTGTGCGTGTGAACGAACAAACGCATGTTTGTAGTGCTATATAATCTTCTCTTCCGTCTTGCGAGTAATTTTCATATTCACTCAGGCTAGGTTGTCTTTAATTAGGTTTGACAGTATTATGTTGCACGAAGCATTGAATGATGAAGTGGCCAGCTACTATGCACGCCAGATACGTAGTTCTTTATCTTCCTCTATATCCGAGAGCAGCCGGCACTTGATGTCATTTTAAAAAGATTTAAACTTCATCATACCGAGAAATAATTACAATCAATACCTTATGAGAAAATAATTTAGTACACGATGTGTTTTTAACAGAAAATGGAACATAATCCCTGGGACACTATTGTAAGTCGATGTCATTTTGTAAGGCATTCTTTGTCGTCTCTCATAGGCACTGATGTAGACAGAATACTTTCGAGCAACACTACTTATCTCTTCTCCTATCTGCCGAGTAGGTTATGCGAAGGAGTTCTGAATTGATGGTATTTGCGATGGTGTATATACATTTCTTACATGCTCTTATTTTTTTCGGTCCTCCGTGCATGGTTCGAAATATGGAACTGTTTTGGGTAGCATAAAATCTCGGCACAAACTTAATAGTCGTGAACTAAATGCTGATGCACTGGTTATTGTCACTATTTCATAGATTATTTAGGTAAAATTAAAATGTTATGGTGGTCATAATTTCTGCACAGCTGGTGGCAAAAAGCAAATACTTTTGTTTTTGCTTTGGCAGTTAATGTGTCATAACCCTCTTAAATATGTACATGGCAGTTTTAAGCTATATTGAAGACACTTGCGTGTCTGTGTTGGTTGTTTAGTCATTGGCGCATTAGCTTATCAGCTGCCAGAGCCGTTAATGCTATCAACGTAAATCTAAAAACACATGAAAAGCTGTTTGTTGTGATCAAGACGACATATACAGGGTCTCGCTGTATTTATGACCCTCGGTTGGCTTATTATGTGGTGCCTTAATGAAGCCTATATATTTATAAGTAATTAATATACCTTGGAAGAACGTTTTATTTCGTGTTTACATATTTGTAGGGTCACACCAAGTCATTTTCCTGTGAGCAAGGAAGTCAGACTCCTTGCTTTAATGAGATTTAAATAGTTAATTTTTATTATCCAATCTGTTCTTTATGCAGTCTTGCATGACGGTCGTCTTTGTTCTTGGGTGAACCCCAGCGATGGAACTCTACGGATTGTAAATGAATATATTTGTGCTAACATTTTTGATAATGGAGAATTATTTTTGTTTTATACGAAAAATTAGCTGCCAATGCAAGCTATACTGATCTATGCAAGTGGATCTAGCAGTGCCGGTGCGTAGTCAGAAATCTAAACGCCCATTGTGGCAGGAACCAGCAAGTAACATTGCCGGATTTGAGGATGCAAGGTTAAAGAGTAGTCCTGGGCAGAGTGGAAGTGTGTTATGGGATACTGTCCGGCGTGGACCACACTTGGGGCATACTGGTGATGGACACACTCACACAGCGGCCCACACCCCGTCCGTGGCTGGTTTGGTTTGTGGGGCTTCAGAGGGAGAAGAGAGAAAGAGAGAGAGAGGCCCATATATTTATTTCATGGAATACCCCCCCACCCCCACCCCCTTGTTTTATTTATGGTAAACGGGTGAGTTTGGTCGGTTCAGTCGCTATTGTAATACGCGTATTTGTGTCGTATTTCGGAGAGTGGATCTGATCTGTTGGTTTTATGGAAGACGACGGACGGACTGGCTATCTTCATTGCCTGCCCCACCTGACACGCGCAACGAAGTCCATCGACTTTGAAAAGTATACCTTAAATGCCTACTGCGTTCGTGATCATTTGAATTGGAAATCTCTGACGCACTCAAGGGTGATACAAGGTTTACGAAATAGCATACTTTACATGTTCTTATGTGATCAGCGTTTAACTTAGAGACGTTTCGGAGGAGTTGAGAGAGTAAAGTAGTAAGTAGTTGGTGGTGTGAGCAGGGAGCGGTTGCCGTGGACCACCCTCCCCCCCCCCCCCCCCCGGGGGGGGGGGGGGCAGGGGTAAGCGGGGGAGGATAGAGTGGGACAGGACCACGGCAAGAGTGTGTGATTAAAATGATGTCACCGGCACAAGTCATCGATAGTCAAGATGATATTATCATGAACCGCTTGGGACAGATTTATATATATGCTGTGGTGAGCGATTGTGGTCCAAGGACTTGAGCTCATTTTACCGTCCGTGTTGCCTAAATGTTGCTGGTTTCGGATCACGTACGTGCGATGTAGGCCATGATGTTTTGCCATAAAGCAAAGAACGTTAGTGATAATGTGGAATCAAATCGGCAGGAGATAGACACCCTTAGTTTATTTCAAGGTCGGAGTCCGTAGAATTGACAAACAACACCGTATATTTAATAAGTAAGTAATGGGCGGTGTATGACATGATGCATTACTCTACTGTTCGCATTCCTTAAGTAACTCAGTTTTGTTCTGCCGTAATGTTGCAAGAGAACGAGTCATGCAGCACTAGTGACATTTAACTAATCGAAGCAGTTGATTTTTTTTTTTTTACAGTCGATGTAAATCGAGTCGACAATAAATCCCACTTGAGTGGAATTAGTGGGTTCAGCAACTCGACCCTGAAGTCCGGACGGAGTTTATATGTTAATGAAAGCTTTTCGCCGGAAAATGTTCACGGACTTTTGGGTGAACAAAGTGTTCTCTGGGTCGCGGAATTGAACAGAATGACATAAGGAAAACGAACGATCCTGTGTGCGCTGTATGAGCGTTAGTTGCCCTTTGAAACGCATATATTTATTTATTTTAGCGTTCACGTGTCTCTGTGCGGTTTGAAATTTGGCGACATTAAACAGTGTAAGGCATTCTTAGATCAGAAGTAGAATCTTTATCAG
>JAUUDW010647400.1:0-10735 GCA_032361385.1 Panulirus guttatus | reverse complement strand
AACTTAAGGGTGCAGAAGCAGGGGGAGGTGTGGGGGAGACTGGAACCCCCTTTCTTGTATTTCAATTTCTAAAATACAGAACAGAAGAAGGAGCCAAGGAGGAGGTGCTCATCCTCCTTGAAGGCTCAGGCTCTGGTGTCTAAATGCAAGGATGCAATAGAGATGAAAAAAGTGGGGAGATTGGTAGTATGTTTGAGGGAAGAATCGTGGCTGTTCTGACTCTGACTGAAACAAAGCCCAAGGTTAAATGGGGAAGAATGTTTTGAAAGTGGAAGGATAAGAGCTAAGAAAGGAGTAGCACTACTCTTGAGGCATAAGTTGTGGGAGCATGTGAAAGTGGGTAAAGATATAAATTCTGGACTGATGTGGGCAAAACTGAAAGTGGATGGCAAAGAGATGATTATTAGTGTATATGCACCTGGCCAAGAGAAGAAAGATTATGAGAGGCAAGTGTTTTCAAAGCAACTGAGTGTGTGTGTTAGCAGTTTTGATGTAACAGAATGGGTATTAGCAATGGGTGATTTGAATGCGTAGGTGAGTAATGTGGTAATTGAGGGTATAATTGGGGGCAATAAGTTATTCAGTATTATGAATGGAAATGGTGAACAGCTTGTGGAGCTGTGTGCTGAAAAAGGATTGGTGATAGGGAATACTTGGTTTAAAAAGAGTGACATACACATATATGCATATGTAAGTAAGAAAGATGGTCAGTGGACATTACTGGATTACACAGTAATTTATAGGCATGTAAAAGAGAAACTGTTGGATGTAAATGTGCTGAGGGAGCAGCTGGTGGGATGTTAGATCACTAACTTGTGTAGGCGAGGGTGAAGATTTGCAAAGGTTTATGGAAAAGAGGAAACAATGAGAGTGAGAAAAGAGTGTTCAGAGTAAGTGAATTTGTAACAGAGACTTGTGTGAAGAAATACCTGGAGAGACTGAGTGTAGAATGATAAAAGGTGAGAATAAATGAAACAAGGGGATTGGATGAGGAATGGAAGGTATTTAGGGAAGCAATGCTGGCATGTGCAAGGGATGCATGTGGCATGTGAAAGGTGGGAGGTGGGCAGATTAGAATAGATAGTGAGTGGTGGGATGAAAAAGTAAAGTTGCTGGTGAAAGAGAAAAGAGAGGCACTTGGGCAGTACTTACATGGAAGGAGTGCAAGTGACTGGGGGATGTACAAGAGAAAGCAGCAGGAGTTCAAGAGGAAGGTGCAAAGGGTTGAAAAGAGAAGGGTAAGTGAGAGTTGGGGTGAGCAAGTATCAGTAAACTTTAGAGAAAATAAGTTGTTTTGGATGGAGATTAATAATGTAAGAAAAACAAGGGAACAAATAGGAACCTCAGTGAATGGGGCAAAAGGGGAAAAAGTAACTAGTAGTGATAAAGTGAGGAGGAGATGGAGTGAGTATTATGAAGGACTGTTGAATAAGTTTGATGGTATGGTGGCAGATGTAGGGTGTTTGTGTCAGGGTGGAATGCGATGTGAGAGAGTCATGGATAGTGATTTGGCGAAGAGAGAAGGGGTGGTGAAAGCCTTATGTATGATGATATGTGGAAAGGTAGCTGGAGTAGATGGTACTGCAGATGAATTCATTAAGAAAAGGGGTGAATGTGTTGTTGATTGATTGGTAAGGATTTTCAATGTATGTATGAATCATGGTGAGATGCCTGAGGATTAGTGGAATGCATGTATAGTGCCATTGTTTAAAGGTAAGGGGGATAATGATGTGTGTTTAAAATACAGATGTTTAAGTTTCGAGAGTGTACCTGATAACTTGTATGGGAAGATATAGATTGAGAGGGTGAAGGTGTATACAGAGCATCAGACTGGGGAGGAGCAGTGTGGTTTCAGAATTTATAGACGATGTGCAGATTAGGTGTATGCTTTAAAGAATGTGTGTGGAATATACTTACAGAAAGACAGATCTGCATATGGCATTTATGGATAGGGAGAAAGCATATAACAGGATTGATAGAGATGTCATGTGGAAGGTTTTAAGAATATATGGTGTGGAAGGAAAGCTGCTAGAAGCAGTGAGAAGTTTTTCTGAAGGGTGTAAGGCATGTGTATAATAGTAGGAAGAGAGAAGAGTGAATGGTTCAAAGTGAAAGCTGGTCTGCAGAAGGGGTGTGTGATATCACTATGGTTATTTGATTTGTTTATTAATGAAGTAGTGAGGGAAGTAAATGTGAGCGTCTCGGATACAGGGGCGATTAAGCAGTCTGTTAGGGCCTGGGAAATGAGTCAGTTGTAGTTTGCTGACAATCCAACACTGGTGGTAGATTCGAGTGAGAAACTACAGACATTGGTAACTGAGTTTGGTAGAGTGTAAGAAAGCAGGAATTTGAGAGTAAATGTGAATAAAAACAAGGTTATGAGGTTTAGTAGGGTTGAGGGACAGGTTAGCTGTGGTGTGAGTCTGGATGCAGAAAATTTGGAGGAAGTGAAGTATTTTTGATACCTGAGAGTAGACATGGCAGCAAATGGAACCAAAGACGTGGAAATGAGTCATAGGGAGGGTGAGGGGGCAAAGGTTCTGCAAGCACTGAAGAATGTGTTGAAACAGAGTTTTATGTTAGAGGGCAAAAATGAGTATGCTGCAGGTATAGTAGTCCCAACAACTATATGGATGTGAGGCATGTGCTATAGATAAGGCTGCATAGAGAAGGTTGGTTGGATGTGTTGGAAATTAAATGTTTGACAGAATGTGGTGTGAGGTGTTTAATTAAGTAAGTAATGAAAGGGAAAGAGATAGGTGTGGTAACAAACAAAGCGTGGTTGAGAAAGATGAAGAGGGTGTGCTCGCATGGTTTGGAGATATTGAAAGAATGAGTGAGGAAAGGTTGAAAGGGTGGAAAGCATGCAAGGGATACAGTACACTGGAACGATGTGGCATAATGGGGTCAATATGTTGCCAATAAACTGAAGTAGGGCATGTGCAAAGTCCAATGTAAACCATGGAAACGTTTGTGGGGCCTGGTTGTGGACATGGAATTGTGGTTTTGGTGCATTTCACAGAACAGCAAGAGAATGGATGTGAGCGGATGCGGCCTTTCTTTGTTCCTGTCGGTACTTTGCAAATGTGGGAAACAGCAATTAAGTATGAAAAAACCTTTGTTCACACTTGACTGCCATTTCCCATGTTAGTGAGGTAGTGACAGGAACAGAAGAAGAAATGCCGCATTTGCACATATCCATACTCTAGCTGTCATGTGCAATGCACTGAAACCACAGCTCCCTATCCACAACCAGGCCCTATATACCTTTCCATGGCTTCCCTCGGCTGCTTAAGATGCCTTGGCTCAGTCCACTGACAGCATGTGAACCCAAGTTTACCACATCATTCCATTTCACTCTATCCTGTGCATGCATCTCCCTTTCCTGCTTGTTCAGACCCCGATTACTCATAATCTTGTACAGTCCATCCTTCCATCTCCAATTTGGCCGACTATATGGAGGTGAGGGTGAAGATTTGCAAAGATTTTCAGAGAAGAGGAAACATTATGGATGAGAAGAGATTGGTAAGAGTAACAGATTGGAAAAAAGGCTTTTGTGAAGAAATACCAAGAGAGATTGAGTGTAAAATGGCAAAGGGTGAGAGTAAATGAAGCTAAGGGGTGTGGGTGAGGAATGGGAGGTATTTAGGGAAGCAGTGCAAGCATGTGTGAGAGATGCATGTGGCATGCAAAAGGAAGGAGTTGAGCAGATTAGAAAGGAGAATGAGTGGCAGGATGAAGAAATGAAGATGTAAAGTTGGTAGTGAAAAAGAAAAGAGAGGTGTGTGGGTGGTACTTTCACGGAAGGAGTACAAACAATTGGGAGATGTATTAGAGAAAGCAGCAGAAGGTCAAGAGGAAGAAGCACGAACTGAAGAAAGAGGTGGATAGGAGTTGGGATTAACGAGTATCAGTATACTTTGGGGAGAGTAAGGTGTTTTGGAAGAAGGTTAATAATGTGTGAAAAACAGAAGAAATGGGAACATTGGTGAAGGGGGCAGAAGGGGAGGTGGTAACAGGTAATGATTAAGTGAGGAGGATAGGAGTTGGAGTTAACGAGTATCAGTATACTTTGGGGAGAGTAAGGTGTTTTGGAAGAAGGCTAATAATGTGTGAAAAACAGAAGAAATGGGAACATTGGTGCAGGGGGCAGAAGGGGAGGTGGTAACAGGTAATGATTAAGTGAGGAGGAGATGAAGTGAGCATTTTGAAGGACTGTTGAATGTGTTTGGTGATAGAATGGCAGATGTAGGGTTTGAGGTCTGGGTGGTATGCACAGTGAGAAAGTCAAGGAGAGTGGATTGGTGAAAAGAGAAGAGGGCTGAAAATCTGGAGTATGATAAAATGTGGCAAGGTGGCTGGAATGGATGACAATGCAGTTGAATTTCTTATGAAATGGGGAGACTGTGTTACTAATCTGTTGGTTAGGATTTCCACTGTATATATGGATCCTGGCGAGGTTCCTGAGGATTGGCAGAATGCATGTATAGTGCCATTATACAAAGGAAAGGGAGGTAAAGGTAAGAGTTTAAACTAAAGGGGTATAAATTTGTTAAGTGTACCTAGTAAGTTGTATGGAAGAGTGGTGACAGAGAGGTGAAGGCATGTACAGACCATAAGATTTAGAAATGTGGTGTCAGTAGTGGTGGAGGATGGATGAAATAGGTGTTTGTTTTAAAGAATGTGTTTGAGAAATACTTAGAGAAACATATGGATATGTATATGGCATTTATAGATCTGGAGAAGGCATATTATAGATCTGATAGAAATACCTTGTGGTAGGTCTTAAGGATATTTGGTGTGGGAGGAAAGCTGCTAGAAGCAGTGAGAAGTTTTTACCAAGGGTATAAGGCATGTGTACAAGAGGGATGAGAGGAGAGTAAAGGAACTGGAGGCTGGTCTGGGATAGGAGTGTGTGATATCACCATGGCTGTTTAATTTGTTTATGAATGGGTTGGAGATGGAGGTAATTTAAAAGTCTTTGAGAGAGGGTTAAGTATGCAGTCTGTAAGGGATGAGGGGGCCCATGAAGTGAGTCAGTTGTTGTTTGCTGGTGATACAGCACTGGTGGTAGATTTGAGTCAGAAACTGCATAAGTAGGTGACTGAGTTTTGAAGAGTGTGATAAAGGAGGAAGTTGAGAGGATATGTGAATAAAAGCAAGGTTATTAGATTTAGCAGGGTTGATGGAAAGGTTACTTGGGGTCTGAGTCTGATTGGAGAAAAATTGGAGGAAGTGAAGTGTTTGAAATGCCTGGGAGTGGACATGGCAATGAATGGAACCATGGAAGCTGAGGTGAGGCATAGGTTGGGTGAGGGGGTAAGAGTTCTGGGAGCATTGAAAAATGTGTAGAGAGATCATTATCTGGGGGGGACAAAAATGGCTATATTTGAAAGTATAGTAGTCCCAACAATGTTATATGGATGCAGAGGAGGATGGATGAGTTGGAAATAGAAATGTTTGAAGACAATATGTGTTGTGAGGTAGTTTGATTGCATAAGTAATAAAAGGGTAAGAGAGAGGTGTGGTAATAAACAGAGTGTGGTTGAGAATGCTGAAGTGGTCCGGATATATGGATATATTGAGTAAGGAAAGGTTAACAAAATGGTCCGGATATATGGAGATAAAGAGTAAGGAATGGTTAACAAAGAGGATATATGTGTCAGAAGTGGAGGAAGCAGGGAGAAAGAGGAGACCAAAGTGGAGATGGAAGGATAGAGTAAAAATGATTTTGAGGAATCAGGGCCTAAACATGCAGGAATGTGAAAGGCATGCATGGGATGGACTGCATTGGAACAATGTAGTATACTGGGGTTGTCGTGTTGTCACTGGACTGAACCAGGGCATGTGAAGCGGCTGAAGTAAACCATGGAAAGATATGTGGGGCCTGGTTGTGAATAGGGAACTGTACTTTTGGTGCACTACACATGACAACTAGTAAATGGATGTTAGCAAATGTGGGCTTTCTTTAACTGTTCCTGGTGCTACCATTCTAACACAGGAAATGGCAATCAAGTATGAAAAAATAAACAAATTTAAGTACTATGAAGAATGAAACCCAACAACATAACCATAGAAAGTTAAGATGCTAGTGCACTGAAAGAGATGTAGAATCCTGGGTCACACACTATCAGTAAGGGGTATGATAACAGATCATATCAACAAGAGATTCACGCAAGGAAAAGTGACCCTGATCAGTCTGTATGGATTATAGTACCTTCCAAAGAACCAAAAATTACATCTGGTAAAGGCCATGATAATACCTATCCTAACTTATTCACATATACCATACAAATATTCCAATGTTCCTTGCCTGTAAATCACACATGCTAAAGCTAATGGCTTTATGATTCCTTACAAATAAAAAATATCCCTCAATTGAAAACACTGTAGAAAAACTTAACTGATTAAAGATTAAATCAGTCAGTTCTTACCTAAGAGAAGCAGCCCAAAAAGTGAGGCAGACACTGGAAAACAACGACCATTCAAAATACAGACAAATCCAAGATCTTGATAAGAGTACAAACATGGAACACACTTGGTTCACTCAGAGTAATTCCAAAAATACATTTATTTTGCATGAATTAAAGTTAACTCAGAGAGTAAACTCCAACATGCATTTACTTCTTCAACTAATATACATTACAATATACTGAAAAACAGCTAATAATCTTTGAACCATGACTCAGAGAGCAGAATGCTTTTAAATTCAAGAGGAGTTCCAAGACAGTTCACATATGAGTGAAACATGGTAGAGGTGGCTACCAATACAAGCTTGGTGGTAAAATAAAAAATAACACCACTAAGTGATGGTGTCAAGACAACAGTATTGTGGTGGCATAAACTTTAAAGAAGCTTTTACAGTAGGCTGAAACATGGTGGATAAAATTATATGAGTAACCAGTTACTACATTATATTTTTGTAGTGGAGATATTGGAGAATCATATTACAAAAGCTTTCCAAAAGTTAACTGCTGGATAATGCAACTTTTCCTGTTATAAGGTAGAGGGAAATAGTGATGCCATGTGGTGCTGAAAGAGGTGCTAGTCCCAATCAATGTAATATATAATGTATACACAAATGCAACTAGGAAATCCTTTTCCATAACAATTATCAATACAGCTGTAAATCATATTCTATCTTCAGTTTCATTCCCATTTGCACAGGTGAGGCAAAACCATAAAGCCTTCCAGTTAACTCACACATATCTTCCTTATGTTTGTTATGCTTGAGTGAACATAGGCTTCCATATATTTTAAATGAAAAATAGTGTGTCATGAAGAAGTGAGGATTGAATACTATTTCTACTTCAAATATACACTTTTTGGTAAGATGAAAATTATATCACATTCTTCCTAAATGTAGATATCAAAAACTTTTCTAAGCATTTCTAACCTGTTTGATGGCAGTTTCTATATCACCGGCTTTGTACTCTGGTCTCTTTACAATGCTCTTGTGTAGGTGCTTGCCAGCATGTTGGGCAATCCTTGCTCCTGTAACAGTGAAAAATCTATTGTGTTTGGTTCCATCCATCTATATATATATTGATCACCATTACCGTACTCCTTTCCCAATCTAATGGGCTAGATTAGGCACATACAGCCTCCATAGCATCACTAAAACACATCCTCAACCCATGCTTAGTATATTAAAATGAGGCATGGACTTCTACAATTATAAAAAAGTGATACTTACTTTTACAAAGTATACATTAGCTGATATGTCACTTGAAACCAACATCTCCTTTCATATCACCATAAGCAAAATGCAACCATTGCATCTATTGTTCAGTCATTCCTGTCACATCATCAGAAGTATCCCAAGCCTTAATCAATTATCTCTTTACATCTATCCATTTCCTTCATAGTCTAACTCTCCTCCTTGTACCTTCTACTGTACTACTATATACCATCTTGACCAATCTTCATCTGTCATATAATATACATGACATTCCAGCCTTCAGGACTTTCATCCATGCAGCTTTTTAATGACTCCTTCAGATCATATAACCTATCATTTCATTCTATTTAACCTTTGATTCCATCTATAACATAATAAATATCCATCAATACTGCTCTTATTCTTAACCTATCCTGACCAATACAGACTTTCGTTTCAGCCTTACATCAGCATTGGGAAAAGTACTACTCCACATATACTTCTTCCACACTCTATGCTTAAATTTTTTACTTTTTACTAGTTCATCCACAAATTCTCTCCCTTGCATGATTCTGCCTTCATTCTCAGCTTTCCTAATGAAACCTTACTAAACCTTACTCCTAAATACCTAATTTCTTTTACAGTGACCAACATGGCACAGGTAAAATGCCCCAATCAAGGCCATCTCAGGTAAAAGAGAAAAGTAAAGGGATAAGAAAGCAGAAGTTAACCAGGGTTCTGCAGGTGTTTGTAAACCTGACTTGAAGGGAGAGGGGTTATATGAAGAGGGGAAGACAAAAGAAGGAAGAGAATTCGACAGCGTAGCAGTTCGAAGGAAGGAAGAGTTATCATATCAGCCAATCCACTTCTTCATACAAACTGACCTTACAATCTAGTCTTCCTTCCCTTCCATAAACTAGCATCTAACTTTTGTTCCCACTTACTTTCAGCATCTTCCTCCTAAAAACACTGCTAAATTAGCTGGCCATTCCACCCAATTATTCCTCTAGTCTAGCTAATGAAACATCATCAGAATATAACAACATAGTTAACTTCCATTCTGTTTTTCTTTGGTTAAATATCACACTACAATCACCCCTGCCTCACTCTTACCTGCCTCATCCATAAAAACTCAACCTTAAATTGCAGCATATGTCTGAAATGATGCTAAGCTAGTGAAAAAAAGAAAAAAAAAATTCTTTCAGAATATGTCTTTTTCATATACTATTGAAGAAAATACCCAAAACAATAGCATATGTTCCTTTATATTAGTGGAGAAGGGTACTGAGTTAACAGGGATTGGCCCTGGCAGGCAGCATGGATGCTCCTTATCTAGGTAAGTGCTGTATAATACGATGATTGTGATTTATCTCTCAGTGTGATTTCTCTCTACATACACCTAAGCACATTACACAATTCACAGTTTTCTTTCAATCCATAATCTTATACATCCCATGTGTCATTTATTTTCTTACATATGGAAGGATTTGAATTAAGCGCATTGGTTGGAGGCTCGGTGGCTAGCTGCAAGGGTACACGAGTCTACGGGCATTGTTGACGAAAGGCGATTTCGAGAGGCCAACATGCAGTGTTGTGTTCGTGAGGAAAGGATTCTGCCGAGTTTTGCAGGAGTTTCTGAGAGGAGCGCGTGTAGAAGACATCTGGCAACTATGCTGACTTTGAGAAGCTGCTGTGAGCAAGCCTCTCGTATCACCCTCTCAGTTCGACTGGCCTGTGCTATATGCCATATTGACTATCAACCTAAGTGGGTGCCCGGTGGTACGGAAGGGATAGAGATCGGTGTATGTTCATGACGCCAGGTAATAGCGAGAAAAACTACACATCCTTGGCTGGATGGCAAGACTACCGCCACTGGTGCAGCTAAGTGCTCGGTGTTACAATTCTGTATGGGGTAGTTGTTAGCAAGCCTTGTTTAGGAGAGGTACCATGAGTGAACAAAGTTACGAGACTCAGGTAGTCTCATATGGTAACTAGATTGTGAGTGGTGTGAGCCGAGTAGGGAGAGGCCTTATAGGTGCTGGGTTGGGAGAAAACCCAGGCAGTGCTTTAATAAGTACATATTGGTAGTACTGACCCATGTACTGTATGCAAATATATCTATGAGCAGTTGTGGTAGTGTTTCTATTTGCAGTTAATTTCTTTATTGTATGGAAATAGCTTCTGTGAGCAGCAAAGTGTTTCTATTTGGAGTTAATTTCTTTATCTTACATAAATTTCTTCTGTGAGCAGTTAAGAGTTTTTGTTTGAAGAAAATTCTTACTGTAGGATTTGCAATAACTGTAAATTAAAGTTTTGTAAACCCTACCAATAGTTTGTACACCCCAGCAGGAGATTCTCTGTATTGAGTGCTATAGGTAAGCCCTAAGACAGAGGAGGGCAGCTTGAGCCCAGCTCATTACAGAATTGGTAGCAGAGCATGGTTGATTACACCCTTTTGGGTATTATAAGAAGAAATTCCTGCTTGGGTCCAGTTAGCGGCAGAGTCATGGATGGTTTTGTAACCCCACCAGTGTGGGAGGATCAAGGGGGAAGTAGAGACAAAGTAAAGAGAGAGGAGAATCAAGGGGTAGCAGTAACAGGAGGGACTATGGAAGAAATCCTCACATCTAATAGGCAGTTAGCGGAGGCTGTAAGTAACTTGAGTCAGGGAGGAGATAGCAAGCAGCCCAGGAGTGTAGTGTGGTCTTGGCCTGTCCCTACGCCTGAAAAATTTTCCGGCAGGCTGAGGAGGGCCAGTGAGTTAGATGAGTAGGTGAGAGAAGCTGAGAAGAACATAAGACACGTGGGGTTCATTGGATGGGAGGCTTTGACATATCTAAAGGGATTTTTGGAAGGGCCTGCACTTAATAGGGTACAGAATAGCCAAATGGACTCAATGCCTGCACTATTTGAGTGTTTGGATGTTGCCTTTAGTAAGAAGTCAAGTTATGAAGACTTGGAGAGACAATTACATGACCGTGTTAAACACCAACATGAAGGTGTGTGGGAGTTCGCTGATTCATTGTTGGAGATCGAGAAGAAAATGCAGAAAGTGAGGTGCAAAAGGGAGGAGGA
>JAUUDW010647399.1:0-18169 GCA_032361385.1 Panulirus guttatus | reverse complement strand
CTCTCTCTCTCTCTCTCTCTCTCTCTCTCTCTCTCTCTCTCTCTCTCTCTCTCTCTCTTTCTCTCTCTCTCTCTCTGCATTAAACATTCCAAAGACAACGAGCACTGCTGACAGTGCTGAGGTAATGGTCACGCGAATCCCAGGCTGAACATGTTGTAGGGGTAGAGTGTAACTATCTCGATTCAACTCAGTAAGATTATCACCCACTAAGTTGTAGATTACGCCTGACGCATTCAGTGTAACTACCTTGAAAATATTTTGTAAAAGTCAGGCAGAATGCATAACACTCTTCTTACTTGAGAGTATAAGTAGATTGTTGCTTCCTAGGATACAGAAGTCTGGGTTGATGCATAAACCAAAAGCAGTACAAGATTCTTAGACTCCAGTGCGGCAAGTGTCAGATGATATCACATCTGTCAGAAAGACGTTGTGCATAAGCGTGTGCATTGAGACACTCACGGTACTGTCGGTAAACTCACCTTTGGATATATTCCACGTTTAGGTCGTTTAGTCTTTTGAAAGTAAAACTCTCCGTTTATAATGGCCTCAAGAGCAGTATGCTTGTGAAACGACGAGAAAGGAATGAGGTGGTGAAGTGTATACAATGAATTGGTTTCATTTTCCATTTTATCACAGTAATCAACCCTTGTGTTGTACTAGCACTAAATACAGTTATGGCTGTAAATCGTGTCAACCCTGCTGGAAAAGCCTTTCAGCTGTGATACAACCAATCTATATGCGGCCGAAGACTTCTCGTAGGTAGTTGTAGTTCAGTGCAACCATCACTCCATCTTGGACCGCTACTACTCCCTCGAGAGTCGACCAAACTTTAGCGAATAATTGCATCTAGTTTACGAGGATTATTATGATTGTGGCTCTCACTCCTAACATGATCACAGCAATCATGAAGGCAAACACACCTGTAAGGTGAAAGACAAATTTATGTAATGAAGTCTCTTAGGAATGCAGAACATCCAAGTAGCATCTACTCTCACAGTAGACAGTTTACACGACTTATCTCCGACCTCTCAGGATGGTTGCTAACATCACAGTCCCATTGTGTCTGATGACCTGGACTGTGATTATAATCGTTAGGGAGTTGAGGCGGTTGCGGCAACAAAGGAGTGTCTGTCATCTACGTCTGAACAGTGTCTTGTGACTGAGAGACTTTTGTATTCTCAGAGAACAGCATCGGTACGTTCACATAATTTAGAATCTTCAAATGTTCAGTGTGTTCCATGCGGGATTATCTTGTGGTCCTGTTCCAGCCAAAACTTGTAACTGTGGAGTTCTTCTACTACCCTGAGGGCGCTGCAAAATTTCTTTCCTATATTGGGCATGGAGTCCACTTCTTTCCTATACTTAAACTTTGTAATTAGTTGGCCTACCTTGACCTCATGGGTTTTCGGAATTTTGTATTGTTCGTTGGCAGTGTTCAGATTTTCCTGTTGTGAAGATTATTTAACGCCACAATGAATATTTTGCAACTGAGTCAATTTAGTATGAAAATAATCTTCTGCACTGTAAACAGATCTGGGTTTGGAACGTAACGCATCACAGGGTAGTCTCTGCTCCATACCAGAGAGAAGTGAGGCAAATCCCTGAATGAGACGACGACCGAGCCATCTGTCGTCATAGTAAGGGTCCCAGGGCGGGTTGCTGGGATTTATGATGGGACACATTACGTCCAGTGATTTTCCATTAAGCCATACGACTAACCCAATACTCGTCAGATGATAGGCTCTCGTATAACGCGTCTTGATCGCACAGTTTACAACTTTCACATAATCATCGCTGTTAAATGGTGTACCGTTGTCATACGCGATTACTGTGGGAGTTGTATGCTGACACATAATGGTGTCATAGAAAGCTTGCACCATAGAAAGTGCGATATTATCTTTGATTTATAATAACTCAAAATAACTGAAATATAATTTGCCATAACTGATAGATGACGATTTTCATCCTCAGTTAAATGAAGCTTCTACACGTAAGGAGATCTAAAAACACTCTTTCCCATGGTACATCGATCGCATTATAGTTTAACATAAAGACTGCCACAATTACATCTCCTATCTGGATGACACGTAGGTGACACCTGTCCACATAGGCTCCGATGTCTCGAGCCATACCTGGCCAGAATGCTTGAGTCGAGCATTTTCAAGTGTCCCCATCTTTACCTGGATGAGTGCTGCCCGGAGCGTCATGCACAGGTTTCAGAGCACTGGGGACAGTGAACAGCATTATTCCCCTATCATCAGTCTCATATACCTTCACAGACGTTTGCTTGTAAAATAAGTTATCGAAAAGCAACAAAAGTATAAGGGGACATCACCGGATCCTGTATATTTTTTTCTTTTGTGTGTATGTGTGTGTGTGTGTGTGTGTGTGTGTTAGCTTAGACGGCTTGGCTAACTGAAGCCCTAATCGAGGCCATCCCATTAACGCTATATACATACAATATACCTTAGCCTGAGCTAGGTACTTATTTTATTGACCAACCTCTAGAGGTGGATAAACAACTGGACTGAATGTGGACCGACTCTCCGTGACCAGAATTCGAACCTATGCGCTCGACCTTGGCCGACCAGTGAATGCGTCACGATCAGGAACTCTAACCGGTACACTACTGAGGTCCATGGAGTTAACCTCTAGTTCAATGACTGAGCAGTTAGAGTTAGATTATGGCTTAGGTAAGATTCTGCTAATATAATATACTGGCTATTACGCTTATGCATAAGTACGGTGCGTAGACCTTTGCCAAAGGCATCCGTTGCAATGAAAAAAGATTCTGCAAAATTTGGAGCTGTAGTTGGGATGTCCTCATAGGAGCAAAAGTCTCCTGCTGGGCTGTCTTTTTCAGTATATCTTCCAGAATCATGGGTAAAGCCCCTGTAAAAGCCTGCATGACATATTAATGGACGTACTTCCCTTAGTGGATTAGGTACTAGAAAATTTCTTACTGCCTTTACCACATCTTCGCACGCGGTGATACCCAAAGATTTCAACTCTCTCCTGAGGAAACGGCGCTTTGATAGTCTGATGTAAAGGCCTGCTTTGCCCACTCTTTGGCAGAATGCTTAAGTTTGGCGAGATGGTGAATAACGTCTTCTGACATTTCACTGATATCGTCTAAATAGACCTTGAGGGTGCTCTTCAAAACTATTAATATGTGTTCATCGAAAGCGCAAAGGAGATGGGCGAGTTCTTTAGCCCGAACGGCATATTCCTAAACTCACCAAAAGCCTTGTTTAACGTCATTTGAGTTGTAAACCATGTTGCTTTATCCTGTCGTCTGCTACATATTAGACACGACAGGAAAGTAAAACCTGTAGAAAACAGTCCCCATTAAAACGTTTAGAGCCAATGACTATTTGATTTCCGTCTGATTTTGGAGCTTTAACAAGCGATGACTCTCTACTGCATGTTTCCTGCACCAATTCTTCAGCTGTGGCCCGATGCGACTGAGACGAATGGTAAGCTGGTGTGCACATACTATGGGCTTGGTGCTAGGTTGCGAATTAATCACATGCTTAAACAAACTAGTATACCCAAGCTTCACATGTGGCGGGGCTTTTAATGAAGCATAATGATGAACCTAGTTGTAACAATAACAACGTCAAGGTCTAGGGTATTGCTTCCAGTACCCTGAAGATAAGTGTCCACGAAGGCACTGCCGTTCTCACTGACAGCAACGCCCGGATCTCGAAATGTACTTTCTTTTATGATGTTTTGAGGACAGACAGTGTCCAAGAAAACGAAAACCTCCCTGCCCAGAAAGTTACCAGAGAGATAAGGGCCGATTAGCTTAATGAGGGCCACTATGCTATTCAGAAATCGTGCGGTAGTCTCCATATTCTGAAAATGTGGACATTGTTCATCGGACCAGTCAGCGATGCGACCAACGGAGTATGACGAGAATCGCGATCATCGAACATTGTGCGATCGGTTGACGAAGTGATCAAGAGCGCATGAGGAGAGGCTCGTGAATACATTGCATTTCTGGACAGAGTATACAGGAAACTCCTACTTTTCTAGGAGGTATCTAGGATCCCCAAGCAAAAGAAGCCTGTCTATTCGAAGGATATCTCTAGTAGGCTTGGACAGTGTCATGAAGTGTTTGGACTGTACAGCGTCAGAAATGTGCACCTCATCTAAGCCAGCAAATCTATTTGCTATTGACACATTATATACAAGTACATTCTGGTGACGCTAGAGAGTAGACAGGAGGAGAGCCAAGATGGATGTGATCCACCAGCTTCCTTCCACTGCCGGTCGGTCCAGCCTTGCCAATGACTGCAGCAATTATGTCGTGTCACATAAAAAAAGTTCCCGAGGTTGACGGCTGTGATGGGGGTGGTCCATAGTCTGAGGGGACTTAAACACAACGTACAGTTTGCCTGTGTGTCCCTTCATGTCGTGATTACGACAGTAAGGAGGTTGAGTGATGTAGTAAGGACGATGAATATAGTGGTGAGAAGGCTGTATACGACAAAAGAAGGTTGAATATGGCAGCAAGAAGGATGAGGACGACAGTAAGGAAGGTTCTTACAAGAAGTTTGACAAATAATCACATCGCTAGCAGTAACAGGATGTTGAATTCATTACAAAGGCTTCATCTGTATTTTGTAATCCACTCTTAAGTTGACTCTCGGAATTGTGGTTCTTCTGCACAGGCGATCTCAAGTAGTCTGCTTTTGCGTTGCCTTGAGGACGGCACGCTGGCGAAGTACCCGAGAATTCTATACATAATGCACGTTTGTCGTTGTAAATATATTTCGGAAGCCATGAGAACAACCTACTGAAAACTGCCGATCTAGGCACAGTTAATGTCGACAAAGCATTCCCTGCATATAATCAGTCAGGTGACGTATCCAAAAGTTCAGTAAACTGGCAAACCTTGTTATCCGTACGATGAAGATATATCTTCAGTCTTTTCTTGGTAAAATACGTCTACGATCCGCTTTAGAACAGAAGCCTCTCACATGGTGCTTGAAGTCGTCCCATTCTTTATAAGTCCGAATATTGATGATACTCAATGGCTTTGATAGCATCGACATTGTTGCTTGCCTCATTAATGAGACAGTCATCCCTCTCCCTAACTTAGAAGAAATGAATGGCATTTTTTTTTCTTTTTAGAACCAGTCGTTTAGAATAGTGGTTGTGAACCTGGGGTCCTTAGACACCCGAGAGTGATGTGAAGTCTCATCAGGTAGTTCATGATATAAATTTTGAGGGGCGATAAGCACATTAGGAACATAGAAAATATGAGATACGTACTATATCTCCCAAATGAGTTGCAGGGAAAGATATCTACGTTATTCCATTTTTCTATGTCCGAGTTTTGAAAGTCCCCATCATTCGGGATCCTCAAGATTCCTGAAGCTACCAGTGTACGGGGTTATTTGCTTGGTCATGGGTCGTGGGTGCAGGCCCGCTAACAATGGCCATCGGAACCCCTGGCGAGCTCTCGACTTAACAAGCATGTTTTGCATAATCCGATGTATACAATGACTGGCAAAATACTTGCAAGCTATTTGTTGGAATTCAAACGGCTGCTGAACACTGTCAAGAAACTGACTACTTGTACTTGCATTTGCTACACACGGCATTTAAGTAAATTGGCAAAGCTGATGCGAGCACCTCAGGTAAACCATCAGTGCCACACAGGCTCAAAATAAGCACCAGTATTCCGCAGTTTTTCTTTTTCTCCTCATTTTGTTAAGTTACTGTACGATCATTCTTACATCATTACATACATATCTTGTGTAAGTAAGCGAGCGTTCCCTTGCGCAAGTACTGGATTGGCAAAGGAAGTGCCGGAACGAATCCTTGTTAAAGTTCTGGAGTGCATGGCAAACGCCTGAGCAGGACCTTGGTCATGCAGCCTACATTATTTCGCATACAAGAACATTCGTTTTGGTTTACGATGCTGTTGTTAAGCCAGTTCTAACTGTGTGCTGGCGGGCCTTTATACCATGGGAGGAAGACAGGAGCCGTGCCGAGGCCTATAGGATTTCTGGCAGGCAATTTTGTCGTGGCTTGGCTTCAGCAAGTGAGAGACGGACGCTGTGGTAGTGGTGACTGCTGCTGCTGATGATGAAGAACGTGTTGAAATAAAAACGTACATCGCCAAGCCTCTTCCCATCCTCGGAGAATCAGGGAAATTCATATATGAATATCTTGACCTCCAAGGAATTTAATTAGAGCAATGCAGTTTAATTAATTTGATGCTCTTCTTTATCAGGCGAATTTTATTTTTAATACTAAATGGAAGCATTGACATGAAAGAGAAGAATAATATTTCAACAGTGTTTTTCCTTCATCGTTTTTATTTGCATTTCCAGATCTGATTCCTGCTTCACACGCCATTTTACCAGGTCGAGGAAGCTTTGTTACGAGGATTCGTATGTACAGTACAGCTTTACGTTCATACTCTACAGAGATAGCATTCAGGAGCCATGATGCTTCCTTCGCTCAAAGTGTTTAGCGTTGGATATATGAAACTCTCCAGACTTAAAGACCGCCATCGGACTGTCTACCCTCGGGGGGCTGAAGACACATGAACTTTGTCTGGAACCAAGCGAGCAGTGTTTGAAGCAGGGACGCTCTCTCTCTCTTCATGGATTCGTTCCCCAGAGGAAGCCAGCTCTGGTGACGAGTTATCGTGTGGCATTAAGGATCATCAGAGAGAAGGAACCGCACACTACACAGAGACCCGGTTGAAACCAGGTGACATGAAAGTGTCTTAGCCGATGAGCGGAAAGATGTAAAACAGAAATATAACAAAAATTTCTTTGTCAAATGATACAGTTTCCGTCCGCCTAAAGGGAATGTCAGAAGACATCAGCATCCAAGTGATGGAACAAATCAAAGGAACTCCAGGAAAACTAGATTACATTTGGATGAAGCATATGATATCTGAAATCCGCTGAACTTCACAATTTTGCTTGATATGTGCACGAGAATATCAAGGAAGAATTCCTCTTTCGTAAACCGCTGACAATAACGAAAGCGGCAGCGGACGTTATCGTTGTAATGTATGAATTCTTCAGTTCTATAGGCCTTTCCTTGGTCCTTGTGGGATCACTTTGTACTAATGGTGCCCCTGCTGTGCTGGGGAAAAGCTCAGGCTTCACCGCTTTCTTCGGAAAGGTAAATCGAAATGAGTGTCTCCAGTCACTGGTTTCTTCATCGACCTGTTCTGGTATCGAAGACTCTTCCTGCTTGTTTGAAAGAAGTGTTGGACGTTGTTGTCCAGGTTGTCAACTTAATCCGAGCAAAGACAGTGAGTCACTGTGTGTTCAAAGCGTTGTGCAAAGTAGTTGGGTCTGAACACACGGTTCATTTGTTTCATACTGAAGTATGCTGGCTTTTCAGAGGACTGACGAGAGTTTTTGAGCTTCGAAATTTGAATTGGATGTTCCTGATCGAGGGGATCAGATCCACTTCACCATTTCACAGACCCGAACCTTATGGTTTCTCTGGCATATATCGCAGATGTGTTCGGAATATTGAACTCTCCGCACTTCCTACTCCAAGATAGAGGAATGACGATCTTGGAGGCCGAAGAAAAGGTCAAATCATCTCAAGAGATGTTGGCCCTCTGGGGGAAGAGGAGTGATTTCCGGTAACTTTGCCAATTTTACTCTGTATGATAAAACCACTTCGATTCCAGCGAATCTTGTGGGAACATGATTTTGCGAGAATGCTGGTACGAAGCTGGAAACGTAGAGTCACCTATGAAGGATATCTTGGGACTGGCCTAGTGGCTGACGATAGGGTAAGAATCCCGTCACCGTCTCTCCTGGATAGATAATTGATGTCGACGAGGCAAAAGATGAACACCTTGATTCGTCAGTCAGATGCTTCGCCGTTATCTTGAATCAGTGGCACTGTTTCGATTCTGATGCAAATTTGGAGAGATCTATCCCACTGTAAGCACGCGAGCTTACAAATTTCTTTCTAGTCCTGTTCGTCACAACATACCTCTGTAAGTCGTGACCTTCTGTACTCTTAACAGTAAAGACAAAAGCGAGGAATAAGCTGTAAGTTGAATAATACATGCGTGTGACTTTCTCCAAAGACGTCGCTTAGAATCACATTGTTGGTTGCTTTTAAGCAAAAGCAGATTTTGCAGCAAGACTGTGTTTTGACAGTGCAAGTTGTGCGTAGTATTCTGTGGACGGATTATAATTTATATACAATGGATAATCATCTTTCTGTGGATTCTTGAAAAACGTCTGGACTGGTTGAATCTTGTGGGTTTTATTAATACACGTAATTTAGAATTAAAGTAGGAAGAGAAATAAGAATGTAGACAAAAATGACTGGGTTATCATTAAGAGGGCGTACGTGAAGCCTCACACAGAGAACAGAGGCCACGCCGACCGGAAAAGGTTAAGCATCGCTGGTCTAGAAGATGAATGTCATCACGCCTCAAGAATTTTGGTATGTCTTAGTCATAAGGTGTTTGGCAGAATGATTGGTATCGCGGAGACAACGGTCGCAAGGTTTGCTTGGCACTACCTCGCAGTAGCACTCGCCGGGGTATGAGGTTCAGACATTCTGGTACCCAGAGACTGACGTGTGACCCAGAATCCTCTTGAGTGCCATCCTTGTCAACAATATCTGACATGTCGTCAATAACACTTTTCGAAGACTTAGTTTCCATGAACGTACTGTCCTTGCCCGGAACCCATGTGAGTAAAAACGCTTACAATGTGGCAAGCAAGTAAGATATAGAAAATTATGTTACATACAGACTTATCCCCCCCCCAAAAAAAATAAGAAAAGCCACATAGACAAGCGCCTCAATATACAAAATACTTAGAAGAAAATGACATTAGAACGATAATATATATGATGTTTTGATACGTAGTAATACTTAACGCAAGATACATAATCAAAGAATGTGAACTGTGGCTATAAGATGCAATTTAGACAGGTCACTTGTTAACAAACGCAAACCATTGGCAGTAAGTGATCTGAAAAATGAAAACTGTCCACTCACAGCACAGGCAAGAAATCACATCGTTCACAATAGACATTACGACTCTGGTGCTCAAGCAGCGTTGAGGACCGGAAAGGGACACCATAAAAGAAAGTACACTTATGACAGTTGATTACAGTGTCAAGTGTGTATGGACAGGGGTCAGGCGCAAAGTCTGACAGGTCAAGGTAGTGAACGATCTTCAAAGCGATCCCGGCAGCACGAGGCTGCATTATTGTCTGAGACGTGGGAGTGACGAGGACACCAGCGCCATAATGGTGCGGTGAGTGGAGCGAATTGTCAAAATGCGACACTTTCCAGATGCTTCTGGTAATATTGTACAGGGGTACCTAGTGACATAACTAGGATCCCGATTCCTCTATCAAAGAATAAAGTATTGAAACTGAAAAAAAACTGAAATATTTTGTGGTCACGACTCCCGTACAGGCAGGCCCCTCCTCTCGCCGCGAGGCTCCGCTCCTTATGGCTGGCCACGCAGCTGTCAGCACAAACGATGGGACAACTAGAGTCCCGCTGACCGAAGCAAATTTCAAGTCGCGTCACCCCACACGTCAGTTGGCGTGGTAACGAGCCTCAACAGATGACGAGTCTGATTCCTTAACAACATCAGACACTCAGCCTCTCTATCAAGACAGGTTAGGTAATGACGACTGTGTTGGTGTGCAGATGTTGCTGGCGGCGTCACACTAACATTTGGGCTCACAACAGTCGTCTCTGGGGTCGAGGTGACCTCTTGTCCAGATGATAGAGGTAGATGTCAGTGTTGGGACCAGGGGCGTTTGGCAGGATGTACCTCGACTGCAGAAAAGATTGTAGAGAAAATGAGGTGGTTATGTCGGCCAATACCATCACTTACAAGAGAAGTTCAGGCGGATGGAAACAATCATCACTTTAAATTTACCTACGGTAGTTTCTGACTTCACGCTACAGGTTAAAGGGCCTATGCCAGAAAACTAGGCATGCATTTTTAAGTAAAACGCTGCCACTGTTATAAGTTCTGTTGAGTTCTAGCGAGAGTTTACAGAGGTTCAGATAATTTCACAAGATATGGCGGTTTTCTAACTCAGCTGAGGATCCAGAAGTCACACAGGGCATTCAGGGTAGATTCAAAAGCCGCAATGGTTCCGTATTTTATCATAAGAAGATATAATAGATCATCCATAGTGTTAGTAAAAGCTCGGTAGAGTCGACGCCGTGTCACCGGTGCCCTGCCCTTGCTATAAATGACTTGCCAATAGCACCGGCTGGTGGGAATTCAAGAAAATACTGAGTGCATGTTTAAGGGCATTTCACGTCCAAGCCCTTATCTCTGCATGGAAATTCTGTAAGCGACGTGCAACTCCTGTGAAAGTGATACTCTGATTCAACAGTATAAACCTAATAGGAATATATTTCATATAACCTCTGACAGCCCGTAACAGGAGGCACTTCGAGTAACTATTCAGTTCCACCTTGAAGACTGAGATGATTGTATCTTGGATGTACAGTTTACCAGTAAGTCGTCGTATATTCCCACGATTGGAACTATTTCCTTCTGCTCATTGAACAGATTTGACAAGAGACTTCCGTATGATATACTCACGTCCCCTCCTTGGGCAGTATATGACAGTGATCATTACGGCAAGTAGCGTTCAAGTCCTCATGTTGACGGGTCGTGCATCTACAATCAAACAGAATGTTGTCGACGCTCATGGGCATGTCACACAGGTAGAGAACGGACTAGAAAAAGCCAGCCAGGTTTAGGAAGATAGTCTGGTAATGTTAAAGAACTCAAATGTCGCTGACGACAGATCCATATTTACTCCAGAGTTGGCATGTCCACAAAGAATGCTACGAATTTGAACTATTTCATTATGAAGATGAAGACGTTGAGCCTGGAGACAGTAATGCCAGAGTTGCAAATACTACATCATACGCACAGCTGCACGACACACCCACAACACTTTGTTAACTTACGGCTGGACCAACACATCAACTAAAGACTGGGTTCACCCCACAGGTCAGACGTGACCTTCACCTGCATATTATTGTCACCTACACTGGTGACGGGCCTGATGCCCAAGACAACTGACCGACGTGGAGCGATGGTCGAACATCCTTTGGGTTTTACTTTAATTCAAGAAGTTGTAATTGCACAATTCCGGTGAGAAAAGAAAATGGGTCAGTCTCAATTAAGTAATCTTGTACGAGATATCAGTCCGCTCGTATGGAAGATCGAACATCTGTACCCAGCGCAGAACACTTAAAGCAACATTTGAACTGGAAGCTGGAAGAGACTGCTAGCCTAGTTTGGCAAGTCTTAGTCCAATTACTTCATAATGACCTAAGTTGTATCAACATAAGTAAAAGAGGTTTGTTCAGTCTTGGAGGTATGGCTGTCAGTGCATTACCGGGACTAGAGAACAAGGCAATGCCGTGAACATACTCGGAACTTAAGACGCTCCTGCTAGACTAATACATCAACACTATGAGCAGTTGCGCAAGCCCATTGATCTAGTGGATGTCATGAATCTACAGTTTGATTACGCTAACCTCACAATCGATTAGCTTTTCAAATTACTCACTCTTACAACCCTCGTAGATTCAGTCTATAACCAGGCAGCCTATTGCACTCCTATTTCAGTTAATTCATAATCTACCTTAATCAGGACATTTTACTCCAGTATTGTTTCCACCCACATAAACGGCTCGCCTTGATAATCCAACACAGTAAATGTTTCAGTGTAAACCCGTAGTACCTGAACATTAATTAGAGAGACTTTGATTATTTTTAAATGCCACTGTTGTGCCAGGGGCCGCCTGAGTCCCTTCCTACGTAGAATATTCTCATGTGGAAGTAGTTTCACAGCACCAGATTATCCTGGCGTCTGACGATTGTTCGCAGATTATTCTGCGTCGAACGATGTAAGTAGATTATTCTGATGTCGGACGATTGTACACATTATTTGCCGTCGGACGATTGCCCACGTTATTCTGGTGCCGGATGATTGTACACAGATTATGCTGGGGCTGGACGATTGCACACAGATTATCCTAGTGTTCGACGAATGTAAACAGTTAGCAATACCAAAGTCAACTGACACACTGACTTGCAAGGAGAGTTGATATCTTAAAGTATGTCATTCCTGCCTAGTGCCCTAAGACCCAATTAACACATCAGGTATTTGAGCAGAGGCTGATCAAGGACACATCCATAGATAATGTACATTCGTCACACAACTTCTTGTTGAAGTTTCGAACTCTGTTATGTGTTTGTATCTTTCTGGAAGTGTGTTAGTCATGGAAATGAACTCGTAAAACTGTCAAATGTCTACTGCACAACAAATGCACTCATAGAATCACCATTAATGGCCAATCAGGAATATGCCAGTACGTAAACCAGCCTACAACTGCTCTAATGACGATTACCAGTCACTCAAGCTGAGTCTGTAATGGAGGCGGGGGACCCCCAGTCATTCCAGTTTAACTGAATATCTGCTGTTTGTTGACGAGACTGTATTGTTATCATCATCGGATCCGGCAGCACACTCTACTGAGTGTGTAAAACTTGTCTCAACTACCAAATTTACTCTGTCTACTGAACCACTGAATACAGTAAGTTCAGTTTAGTAAATGTTTCAAGTATCTTAAAAAGAATTATGGAATCTGCTGTACTAACAACAATTAGTGCTAATTAGACGTAGTGATACTGATCTTAATATTATCATAGATAATTTTGTTAACCGTAAATCATGGATAATCTTAACCGTAACATCTCATTTAAGATTGATAATTATACAAGAAGGCTTTACAAAATATCTTTAGATTATGATGTGATAGAGAACTGTTCTTTAGTGGTCAAGGAAGATTGTTTTATACCTTGGCCTCAGGGAATGGTTTCCGTAAGAATGAAGAAGGTTGGATGTGAAGCAGATGTTTTTAGCTAGAATAAATGACTACCCAAGGCATAATATTGTACATAAGTATTGTGCTAGATCTGTACATGGGATACGGGCTGGATGCAGGGCTGTGATAAAGGAATCTGTTTGAGCCCGGAGTTAGCCTGGATGTACAGTTGTCTAAAAGAGTTGGCGAGCGAAGTTCGAGTACCACTACTGAGCGTCGTGTTATGCATGAAGGGTTGAAATTAGCTTGTGAGAGAAGCAGAAATATTGCTGGGTCTGAGGATAGCCAGAGCGTTCTGTTGGCTTGGAATCACAACTCCCTCACGTGTAAATATTCAATTTATAGAATTACGAAATCTGGATTCAGTGTGAGTCTTTTTGTGAGGTATGTACCTTCTCATTGTGGAATGTACTTGAATGAGGTTGCTGACGACTTGGCGAAGTAAGCGACTGAAATATAATTTGTGGACGTTGAGAGTATCACTACCCTTCGGAAAAATGATTATGTTATGAGAATTATAAGAGAAAACTGGGATCTTGAAAGGGACGAAAGAATTCTGGCAAATGGTAGTTACAGGATGGCCCACTATGCCAACGGTAAATACCAAGACAACATATGTAAGAAATTAAGTCAATATTGATTCATTTATTATGCGTATGATATTAGGGTACAAGTGCTATTGGGAATACTCTAAACGTTATAAAGGAATTCCTTGTAAATTGTGCAGAAAGGTTCATATACACCTATACATTATGGCATGAAGTGTAGTGATATGGAAGAGTTTAGAAATGAATGTTGTAGAGATTTTACGGAACAGATCTCTCATATCATGGTATGAAAAGAATTTTGAGGGAATTCAAACAGATTTCACTGATTCTGGTCATTTGTATAAGTAGATTTTACTGTAAAGCAAATATGAATAATCTGACATAGTCTACTTTATATTATATAACGAAATGTCTTTCTATTTGGATCTGGGGTAATAGGATTTTGTAATTGCATCTGAAACTTTCTGTTTGAGGTATTTACTGGGTGGACGTGCGAGCATGTTTGCATGTGCCCTTTGATGTAATATCAGTAATTATTTTGAATCTAAATTGAACGCATTTAAGTCGCTAATCACCTGACTCCATACAACTGACGTACATCACACACCACCACAACACACCACCATCACCACCACAACACATCACCATCACCACCACACACGCCCACAAATCAGTACCTATCATCCCCACACCAACATCCTCCCGCAACACTACATAATAGCACATATCTCACCAAACTAAACACAAGCCGCTATTACGCATTACCACACTTCACGACACACAATCACAAAAGCGACTGGACCCCACCCACTTCCTTAGCCACAGACCAAGTTCTCTGTTTATTTCTGTAACGTTTGCGGTCTGAAGTCTAACCTTCCCTCTGCTGGACTCTGTCTGTCTATTTCCTCCCTTAATCTTCCTCTTCTCTCTGAAACACAACTCTCCGAGGTTCCTGCTCCTTTGCTCTATCAAATCTTCACTTACAATTCTCTACCATTGTTTTCGCTCCAAGGGAAGTGTTTGTGTCTACTGTAGCACAAGAAAGCCTATTGCTAGTCTCGTGGATCTTGAGTCTCCTAACTTTGATGTTATCTGGCTCAAAACTTTTCTTACCTTCTATAAACTTAATCCAGCAATGCACTACTCTTCGACTATTCAGTTTCCTGCCACGAAGCCTTGCTGTCTTTACACCTACGTGCTGAGATCCTCTATGCAGGGGTTTTCATTGTACACTACGATGATTAGTTAGGCTCTACCACGAGTCGATTCCGATGGATCTGAGGTCCTTGAACACCCCCGCCCATATTCCCGACTGTCATGACCACTTTTCTAACACAGAAGACCTTTATCCCAGAACTCTTTAACTATTCGTGCACTGTCTCTGCCCCAATCGGGTTTTCCGACCACAATTTTATTTCTTTTATTTTCATTTGGTCGGGTCTAGCCTATGTCCTCCCCTTTCCCTTCTAAACTCTAACTCTGACACTTTAAGATTGCTCAGAGGTTATCGCTGTAAGTTTCTTTTCTGGCTTTCCCTGGGACGGCCACCGTTTCACCGGCAAGGATTCCCTTCAGTGTGCTAACCGTATAGCGGAGTTTATTCTAGCCGAGGTGCAGTCCTGCATTCCCTCATGTACCAAATCTTTATCCCGACAATCATGATTTGATTGCCCCTGCTCCGGTGTCTGGTCACATCAGGGACAAAGCTTATTGGGACATGAAACTCTCCTCTTCCCCTGAAACCCATTCTTTTTCATCTTTGGTCAGAGTCACTTTAAAGCTGTCTTCGTAAAGTCAAGAATCCCTTCTTGAATGAAAGTGTATTGATTTGACTTATAATGACAACCATTTTTGGTCCTTAAGCAAAAGTATCTCTGATAACTTCTGTCATTCAACCTCTCCTCCATCCTGATCAGTATATAGCTATCGCTCCTACTGATAAAGGCGCCCCTTTTGGTACCTTGTTTTCCTTTAATTCAACTTGGGTTGATTCTGTATCCATTCCTCCTCTCTCTCTTCCTTCCGGTTACCAATATGGCTTTTGTAGCGTGATCTTCAATGATGATCTCTCGCATGTCTCGCCCTTCATCCTCCCCTCTCTGGGATTTGGTGCAACTTTTTCGTAGCCCTCGATATTTCCGAAGCATTGGACATGGTGTGGCATAAGTCTTTGCTTTCTGAACTTCATTCTTTTGACTTTCCTGCTTCTCTCTGTTCTCTAATGCTATCTCCCTCCCTCTCCAGTTGTTCGATTGCTGTAGCTGTCGACGGTGCGACTGCTCCTTCGTATCCTTTCAAAAGTGGTGTTCCTATGGGTTCATTCTCATCACCCACTATCTTAATCTTCTTCATAGTTGAACATTCTCACCAACTTTTAACCCTGTTCACTCTTATGCTGATAATTCCACTTTGCACAAATCAACGCACTCTCCCTCCACCCTTATGGACGTTCTCTTTCTTGCACTGAAAGCATTTCCGTTCTCAGTTCGGACCAGTGTAGCATCTCAGAATGGAGAAGCAATAACTTGGTTAATTTCAACTGCAGTAAGACGCCATATCTCCCATTGTCTCCTTCCAAGTGTCGTTCGGTTCCCACTGTTCATTTTCAAAACACCACAACTCAGCACTGTAATAACATAAACGTACTGGGCTTACGTAACCATATCCTCGACTTATTCCTAGAATCTCTACATAATGAACGCAGTAAAGTTTGTTTTCTAAAAGCTGGGGAAGTGCCCTACAGGTTCCGTGATTATTTATTTTGTGATCAGCCAGTACTTATCTATAGAGGTTCTCTTCGCTGTAATATGGGATACAGGTCACATTTCTGAGGTGGGTCTTCGCCCTGCTCCTATTTGGGAGGACTGGAATCAAAAGCGTTCCGTCTCTGTATATATGTCCGCCGCGATCTTGCTGTTCTCTCCATGTCGTTCGAGATATCATTTCTGGCCACTACCTTCGCCAGTCGTCTGCTGCGTGTCTCCGTCACCGCTGCTTAGACCCAGGGCTTTTGCTTCCCATACTTTCATGAGGAGACCGGCCACACGAGGATTGACGTTTATGATACCTCCATCTTTCCTCGAACAGCGAAGCTGTGGAATTCTTTTCTCCTCCTTCGTCCGTCCGTCTTTTTACAACCTTTCCACGAACACTTGCGGAGCCATAATTAATTCCCCAACCTTTTTCTCTTCCGGCTTTTTTTCCCCCAAGATGGCCTTGACTGGAGCATATTTTGCCCGTGTCATGTCGAACAATATGAAAAAGAAAACTCCGCCGTCGCACACCGTTACATCACCACACACCATCACCATTTCGCGAACACTATCTCAGTACCACTATACAGCACCACCACCACACTCCACCACCGCCACCATCACGCACCACACACACAGTGCTACCGATCACCATCAAGCAACACAGTCACACATTGCCACGAATCACCATCACGCATCACACACCACTAGACATCACACAAAAGCTCTAACACATTCCACCACACATCATCATCACCGCACATCACACATGAGATAAAACTTCACAACGCAAGACAGTGTCACCACTACACATTGCCACGCATCACCACTCACAGCCACTGGCTTTCTGCTACGCGCCACTACCGCTCCATACTATCATCACCACACTTAACACCACAACACGCTACCACAGCACATATCACCATCAAACACTACCACCACGCGTTACCACAAAAGGCCTCGCACTGTCACCACACACCATCGCCATACATCACATACCTTCGAAACACAGCACATACCACTGAACACTATCAACAAGCATCACATACCATATCATCACCATACATCACACGCTACCTCACAAAGTTACCACACCACCACACAGAGCTCACCACACCACAAACATCCACAAACTTTCTTACACCACCACATACTTTTACCATAAAACACTCAGCATCACCATATAGCACCCTACACCAACACTACACACCATCACACATAAGAGTGATGTAAAGGCTTAACCCTCACCCAGCAGCCTACCGGTCTACATTTGCCTAATGCATCTGACGGGAACACGCTGGCTTCCTGGCCTGAGCAGAAACACAAAGAATCCTCCATCATCAGTGGTGAAATTATTCTGAAAACTGTAGCAACGAGGCGTTCTCAGACGCTGACAAATATAGCATTTTCCAGACGGCTGCCTCAAGCCTGCTCTGCGATGTTCTCCTCCTCTCCAGTGGAAGTTCCCTCCCCTCGCATCCTCCTACCGCGCCTGCGTCATCCCGACTTACGACATCTGGTGTTGCTTACTCTGTTCACATATTCAACATTGTAAATGTTGGCCTGATGCCAGGGAAAGTTTTGATGTGATTATTCTCACCAGGTGTTGATCCTGACTGGTGGTTTTGCAAATGAATAAGTGAGTGGAAATGAACGCAAACAATAATAGACCACTGGGTCTTAACGAGGCTGTTTGCGGCTGCGGAAGAGAACAGAAACTCCTGGATTAGCGTGGTAGGAATAAAAGAAATTACAGACTTTGCAAAGCGGAAGACATGTAAACTTTTCATATAGCTAAAGAGGCGCAAATAATGTCAGTCGTAGATCCAAAGTAAAATGTTTATCAAGTCCATAGTTAAATGTATCTATGGTACTGCATTCAATTACTCCACTTAGTAAATCATTCATATGTTAACAATCCATTTGAAGGAAAATTACTTCGCCTCATTCGATGAGACACGTTTGCCCAC
>JAUUDW010647367.1:0-10736 GCA_032361385.1 Panulirus guttatus | reverse complement strand
ATATTGATTGTTTAATTCTACCTCATTGTTTCTGAGTGATAATGAACATAGGAACAAACATTGGTGGATTTCTCTGTAAATGTTGAGCTCAAACGCGTTGCCGACCTCATGGCCTTAGAAATGGTAACATACAATTACTTCTAACTTCCACAGTTGATTTGATAGAAGATGCATGAAGTATTAAGCAAGGGCAGAAAAATGTTTGTAAATTTTCACTAGTTGGCCAGACACAGAGAACATCATCTTACGTACCTAAACCACTTGCTTTTGAGGGTAAAAAGCCCTTCGTACGGGTAGGGAGTTTTACGCAATGGGACCCCATCTCTTGAACATTCTCTAGTGTCATACTTTCGTAGGTTAATGTATGCTGGTTGCGTTAACCATGTCCTCGCTCAGTTCATTCTATGTATTAACCACTCATACTTTAAAGTTATTTCTATACGTCTTTTTCAACAAGTTTATTGCTTAATTTCATGCTATGTACTCTGATTGTTGTCGCAACGTCGCTCGCAACACTGTTCACTGTCCACGTCATCAATCTGTTTTAAAGGATGTGATCAAGTCACCCCCTCACTCTTCTTTCCTCTAACGTGTGTATATTTAAAGCCCCTAGCCTCTCCCTATAACGCGGCTCACATAATTCTAGCACCATCTTTGCTGCCCTCCTCTTCACCTTCTCTGTCAACTCTTTGTGCTTCTTTAGGTGACTAAACTTGAGAAGCATGTTCTGGCTTTGGCCTTATGTATAATATGAACAGCTTGCTAACTATTTCTTTATCCATATTTGAAAGATATTCTGATATATGTCAGCTTTGCCAGCAGACAGTTCACTCCTTAACTAATATCTTAATGTGGGATGCTGATGACATGTTAGGGACGATGTCGACTCCCGAGTCCTTCTCACACACAGAATCCTGCAGCTTATTCCTTGCTAGTTGATAATCATCTTGAGGTTTTCTTTCACTCAGTCTCATCGTCATCAGTTTACCTTTACTCGGACTGAATTTCATCAACCATGAACGAGACCTACTTTGAAGTTTGTTAAAGTCCCCTTGTAAGCTGATACAATCCTCACCACTTTTCACTTCCCTCATGACCTTTGCATTATCTGCAAACATATTCAGGTAAGAGTCCACACCTTCATGCAAGGCATTTACATAGATCAAGAAGAGTAATGGTGTGTGTGTGTGTTTCTGTGTGTCTATGTCTCGCTTGGTGAGTACTAACTTCTTTTATCTTACAAGATTTTGCCAAAAGGTAGGGCTAGCGCGTAGCTCTCACCGCAGGAAAATCTAGAGTTAAGGAGAACGATTTTTGGGAGTTATTTTTTGTTGCCAAGTGTTATCTGTGAGATGGAGAGAGTGAATGTTTATCGTGTGGATGAGAGAGAGAGAGAGAGAGAGAGAGAAGACATGCCACAAGCCGTGGACAGGACTCAGAAGTGCCCCAGAGCCACCTTCCTCTCCTGTCTCCTACGTAACACCCACAGCAAAGACTGCAGTCACCCGGTCTCCCCTTCACTCTACGCTGTAGCCAGACTCTCAGCCTTATACCCTGACAATCACACACACACACACACACACACACACAGAAATTCACAATTTTCAGGATCCTAGATCCCTCTCCACGTAGCATTTTCCCCTGAAGCTCATCCCACACACCCACTCGCTGAATTTTTTGCCGTTATCGGATTTTATCCTCCAATCCTTATCTTCGGCTCGCCAGCAGTATGCCAGACACGCCGCTCGCCTCGCTCGCTGACAGTCACCAGACCTCCCCCGCGGGACGGTAGCTGTGGACGCCGCAACACCAGAGTGGAATACAGATGTTGCTATTATGCGGACGCAGACCACGCAGAGGTACAGAGGATTCCTGTTCATGAATGCAGATAACATGTAAAGCTTTCTCTATGCGGTGCATCGATGCAGAGGAGCCAAGAAACTGGGAACTGGAGGAAATTTAACTAACGAAGTTGTTCAGGCATCGGGGTGAATTTATACAAGAAGCTCGTAAAATTAGTGGACCCAGTACCCAGTGTTAACAATCGCTCCAGCTACTAGAAATGATATCTAATTACATATAAGAACTGATATCTAACATGCCACTATAAATTGCTTGCAAGTGTTGTGTCTTGAGAAAAGGAAGTACATTTAGAAATTTATGTTCACCCTTTTCTAGTTGCTAAACATGTTATTAACATACTCGAAATTACGCAGTATGATGCAAAGGGTAAAAGGCTGTGGTGACAGACGTGTCTGGGCCAGCAGGCATTATCCAATACACAAACGCAACACGAGTTAATCTCATCAGAGCTCAGGTTACTATGTACTTTAATCATAAATGTCACTGGCTCTTCTGACGTCAACACATGTGTGTGGCGTCCCTCGCTGCCATAAACGTAATCGAATTAACATTGCTGTGAAACGCTGAGGTATATGCATACAGCAGCTGGCTCACTGGTGCGAGGAGTCTCCTCTCACCTCTGCTCGATGTAGCCAAGTCTCTGTCATGACTAGGTCATAGACTTCACTAAACAGTTCCGTAACGTCTTATCAGTAAAAGTGACATATATATATATATATACGTTGTACGGATCCTCCCAGGCGACCTGAGTGGACACATAATGGCAGGGCTGAGACCCCCCAAGCTTAAGGTGATGAAGTTAGTGGAGGTCTGTGAAAGAGGACGGACAGGTGAGACGCAACAGACCATCCTCGACGCTTGAAGGGAACTTGTGTGTCGAGCGAGAACTGAACACTGGGAGTAAAATTCCTTCGGGGCATCAATAAACGCGCTTGTCAAGAGGAAATCTTTCGGAAGATTAACGGACTAAGTGACTGAGTCCGCTGAAGATATATCACTGTCCTAGCGACTGTGCTGTTCCTTTGCCACGCTAATGGGTTACATTTCACCGACTATGTATCAGACTATCTTTTGAGTCTGCTTAGGTTCCCTTGTAAGCTGATGGGGTCCTCCTCGCTTTTTAATTGTTTCATGACCTTTGCATCACTTGCAAACATGTTCAGGCAGGAGTCCATTCCTTCAGGCAAGTCTTGTACAGAGATCAAGAAGACTGATGCTCCCAGAACAGAACCCTGTGGTACTCCGCTGGTTACCTTGACTCTTTTGGATATTCTTATGTTCGTCCGTCCTTTGTTCCCTTCCACTGAAATAAAGTGCCATTCATTGAAGGAGTTTCCTCCTTATTATTTTCTAGTGATCCAGCTTCTCAATCAGCCTCTCATGTGGTAAAGTGTCAAATGCTTTCTGGCTGTCCAGATACAAATAATCCACCAAGCCTTGCCTTTTGTCTAAGACAGCGCTCACTCTCTCTTAGAAATCGAAGTGGATTTTTTTCGCATGACCTCCTTTTCCCTATAACCATGTGCTTCTCGCGTAGGTAATTTCTCGTCTGTAGAAAGTCATCCATTTGCTTTCTAATTATCTTTTCCAGAACCTTACGGAGCAAACTCGTCGGTGAGACCGGTCACATGTAGTTCAGAGCCTGTTCCCGTTTTCCAATCTTATGAACAGGTGTGACGTTTGTCCTTTTCCATTCCCCTGGCGCTCTGCCTTTCTCCGGCGACGTCTTGAATTAAGAAAGCCGAGGTACAGGAGAAAGTTAGGAGGTTTTAGATTTGCCCACCTCAGAAGAAAGAAGAGTGAGGGGTGACCTAATCACAACCTTTAAGTTTTCAAAATGGAGTACATGAACCGTGAACAGTGCTTCGAGAGATGTAGGGATAGAGAGCATTCAGGTAATCTAGCATGGGAATAAGCAAAAAATGTTAAAATGGAATGATTAAGGAGGACATGGTTAATGCAGACAGCAAACTTAAATCTAAGAAGTTTTATAGTAGCAGACTATTCAAGAGATGTGGCCCAGAAGTGTAAAAATTGCTCTCCGTGCAGTACAAAAACGTACTTACAAATCGGTATTTGCACACACACACACACACAGGAGAAGGACAGACAGAAGCTACTTCGTGGGCAGTTCCTGTGTTGTGGCCCTACCCCTCTCTCCAGACGTCATCGGCAGCACCGACTGATCTGATGTGTGCCGACATCACCGACAAGCGTATCGTGCGCCCCACGCTAATCCCGTGATCAGTAGCGCAAAAGGATCACAGAGGCTGCGCTAAATCCACAGTTCCGCCTCCTGGTGCGTTGCATCAGCGGCAACGCAGAAGGGATGGTTAATCAATGACCCCGCCCTGAAGTGCATATGCAACGTCACCTGCAGGCAAGGGAGGCGGGGCTTTTTAGCCGCCACGACACCGCCCGGCCCTGTGGGTGACATCACAGGCAGAGAGCAGGTCGGGTAGGAAGCCTTTAGCCCCGCCTCTTGTTGTGACCTGCGTGGTGGAGCTGAGGTAAGGCCACAGCCATGGTCCCACTTCCTGCCCTGACGTCACCACCACCATGAGGAGAGATGGTGGTGGCGGAGGGGGTTTGAGCCTGCCCACCCCTTCCCACTACTAGACCGAGCTTCGTTGATTTACAGATTTACAGAATTACACTTCGGTTGACGTCTAGGATCTCTCACCTTCCTTCTCGCCTCCAATTTGTTTTCCTACTTCCTCACGGTCACTTCAGTCCAAAGTTCTTTCCAGCAAACTATTCCATAACTGTTTTTGATCTCGTGATTACGGCCCGTCCCAATAAGGCAACAATCAGGAAGGTGTTTACAGCTTCATCTCCCTTTCACCTGGTTTTCGAACCCCGGTGGCACGACGTTATCGAGACCAGGAAGGAGGAAGTTAAAGCCATTACCGGTAGAACGGAGGCGGGCTTAAGCACTGGCTCCGCCCCTCGATGCTGACGCTCCCGCCGCGTCGCTAGCGACATTACAGAGGGAAGGGAAGGTTCTGCCTTATCTCCAGTCCATTGTGGAACGCCATTGGTACCAGATAGGCAGGAGTAAAACAATGGCTTCTCTCCAGCTGTGACGTAAGCAAAATGTGGGAAGGTGGGGTTTGGACTATGGCCCCACTCTACTGTTCCCTCACCAGCACGGAGGCGGAGCTAATGACACGGGCCCCGCCCCCTATAATTACGTCACTGACAGCAGGGTGCGAGGGCGGTGCTTTAATCATAGTCCCGCCCACTGATCACCTCATTCGCACCTTGCGTCAAAGGTACGGTGTTGACGATTGTAAACACAGGACGTTATACATGTTCCTCCACTTCCTCATAACACCATCACTGCACCACAGCACAGGACACAGCTACCCTACACCACACAATGCTGTCGTGTGGTCGCCGTACACTTGGGCTGTCCTCTGCCCAGGTAGTTTTGGTTGCCACAGTTCATCCCCTCTCACAAATCTCAGTGGATTCCCTCAATTCAGTTTCATTTACTTTTCTCTCTAACTCTTGCGTATCATTATATGACTATAAGGTACTTTGGCTTTTGGTGATTCATCTTCGTCTAGTTTCAGGAGTAGACGTTCATCTTCTGAAGTGCTTGTGCTCTTCACTGTAGTGGTCCCATTGGGGGGCGAACACTTGTCTTGTTTCCTAATGCTCTGGGTTCGATTTCTTTTTCCAACTACCTTCCCCAGGATGGAACTCTTCTCAAACCACCTCTCCTAGGATCAAACCCCTTTCCAGGTACGTTCCCTAGGGTCAAAACCTTTCCCAACAATCTTCCGCAAGATCGAATCCTTTTCGAACTACCTTTCTAAGGATCGAATCCATTTTCAATTACTTTGTTCCTCGGGATGTAGCCTCTTTGCCAATACCTTTCAAAATTACATTCTTCTCTAGGATTGAGCACTGACCCCATTTTCACCAGTATGACTTGCAGTCTTTTTGCATTTACTTTGTCTAATCTTGCTGGGCCATCTGTTCTATAAGCAATGAAGACCTCTCACCTGTGTTTACATAGCCAGCTACCTGGTATGTACCTAGCACCAGTACCCACATAGACTGCTACTAGGTACTTAGGACTAACACACACTGCTCCTCAGCACCGAACCAGGACTCACACTGACTGGTACCTGGTACCAAGCAGTGTTACAAGCATCATTTGTAAATGAGCCTAAATAAGTGTTCCAGTCGTTACCCCCTCGGAGAGGTTTCTTCAAAGGGGTTGTCTCGGAGGGGCTTCATCAAATGATATAAAGGTCACTGAAGTTTTTTCCTTTCTCTAGATTGTCATAACCCTTTTTTTCCCCCACTGAATGGTTCCGTTAATTAAAATCCGTGCTGAGGCACCATACAATCACTGCCAGTGTGTTTACACCGGTAGACTAACAGAGGTCTCTTGGTTCGGTTTTACAGTACTTTACCAAGGTAGTATCTTCGAACTCGTTACTGAAAGTAATGATGATCAGGGCTGGTGGTTAGTCGTGGTACTGTGCTCACAGTTATGGCAGGTGGAGGAGGTGTTCAGTTGGTGCACAGTGTGTGGTGATGGTGATATGAGTATGGCTGGTGGTGAGAGTGACACGCTGTTGATAAGAGGCGGCGGTATAGTTAGTGGTGATGGTGCCAAACTGGTCAATGCCTGCGGTGATAGCAGTATGGTTACAGTGCAGCTGGTCATGACAGTGCCTCACTGATGGCAGTAGTGGCAGCAGGACAGCTGACTGGGGCAGAGCGACAGCGGTGGTGATAGTAGTACAGCTAGTCGGGACAGTGCCACCACAGTGGTGGTGATAGCAGTACGTGTCTGTTCGGGACAGTGCCACAGTGGTGGCGAGTGCCAGCAGTCGTGGTGGCACTCACTAAGCCTGCGATGCTCGTCACAGACATGTAGTTATTCCTCCAGAAAAAAAAATCGGAGTCATATGTTTAGAGCAGCTGCCTCACGGGACCGCTGGTACTGACTTGCATGCGAGCCACAATAAACTCATTTTATTATAACTGGCCCCCACTCCCTGCTTAGCCCGCCACGCTAAAAATAGCCCCAAGAAACAAGAGTCAAGGACTGACCCACCGCACCTACAACAGCAGAGAGGAACGTCAGACAAGCTTTTATTTTATATTACAACACTGAAGAAACTATCATTACGCGTCTCTTATCAAATCCCCAAAGTTTATGCGCTCTACACACGCACGTCTCCTCCTGGTCAGGAGGAAGGAGTGAGCGAGTTAAACACGTATGTACCTCGCACAGGATGAATGGCAGTCAGACACCTTTAATCAACCGGCCAGTGAGGCAGCACATCTGCCCAGCCATTCAGCCAACATGAGCCCACTGATTAGTTAAACAACCACTACACAACGCCGGCGAACTCGCTAGTGTAATCATAGTAACCTTCAAACCAATAATGCACAGTGAACTCTTCCAGGGTGACGAGTGTATCTCAGACCAGTGAAATATACCGGAGACTATCTAACCAGTCAGCCACAGTGTACCCCCGGCCAGTTAATCAGTCTACACTCGCTCCTGGCCAATCAGTGAACCAGGATGCATCATCACCAACCTCCAAGCCAATCATCAGTCACCTCAGACGGCTCAGCCCACCTCCTCCTACACACCGGAACATACCCGGACGTCTCATAGAATTTCCTCTTTGATTCACTGTTTGGATTTGATGTCACGTGATTGTTCAGTGGATATTTAACTGGTAATCTGCTCGACGTCATTGTGTTTCCCGTTTGTTAACTTGTTCCTTCTTCAGCATTCGTGTTGGTTAAGATGACTGAGAGTTTGTTAACATGGTTATCTGCCTGCTTTGAATTGGTATGTCTGTTTGGCCGTTTCTTGCCTGACTCCTTCTCTGTCTGAGTGGCTGTCTATCCCCTGATTAATGAATTACCTGAATCATGTGCTGCTAGCTTGATACATGATTATCTTAAAAGGTCTGTGTTAACTTCCTTACACGCATTTGCATAGATGTAAGTTTGTTAGCTGTACTTGTAGATCTTCTATAGTCACCTGTTTGTTGATCTGTGGTCACCTGTCTGCTGATTTCCTGTGGTCACCTGTCTGCTGATCTTTTAAAGGCAACTGTCTGCTAATCTTCTGTGGACACCTGTCTGATGATCATATGTGGTCACCTGTCTGCTTATCTTCCATGCTCCCCTATCTACTGATCTTCTGTGGTCACCTGCCTGATGGTCCTCTGTGGCCATCTGTGTGCCTATTTCACGTTTGTATACTAAACAAATAAATTCTCAGTAGCTCCTACTCTTTGACTGTAAACTTGGCCATATATATATTTCACTATAAAATCCTGCCCATGAGTCATGACTTTATTTGTTTGTCAATTCAGATATTTTTTAGTTGTGCATGGCATGTGATGCACTTGTCCTGCTTTGAATCACACAGATAGATTAACAAAAACACAGTCAACCAGTCGGACGACTATGCAGATCAGTGATCAACAAAATAGGAAATCAGACACAAGTTTACCAAATTGAGCATTAGCTCGAAAGAGATTACCAAAGTCAGATGAAAAAGGATACAGGTTTATCTGAGATCAGAACTTATGCAGTGAATAAGAGTCCTTCTTACAGCTGATATGTCGTGGTTCGTTACACTTTCAGATACTGTTGTTTGGGTAGTCACCTGTGATGTAGTCACTGGAGGTTGTGGAGTGCTGGTTACACTTTCTTGTTCTATACATCTATAGTTCCTATCCAGTGGTACTTAAGAGCTATCCAGAGGAACGTGGTGTTTAAGTCCCAAAAGTTCCCATCATAAGTGAGAAGGAATATTGATACATTTTTCTGTCAATATGTTGGATGATGTATTTTACACATATTACTCTGTGTTAAGTCATAAGTATAAGATTTCTTCAAGTTGAAGGTACAGAGATTTTAGTGTAAGGTGGTGCAGAAAGTAGAAGCATTTTCAAGTGTGTCATGGTATGTGGTTGGGAACCGTTGGTGTATATCGCTCTGGTGGATCTGCAACAGTTAAAGTCTGGTGTAGTTGACTGTGTCTTGTTACCAGAGACTATTTATATTATTTTTTCATGTATCATTGATTTAGGTCAGTGGTTTCTAAACCTAGGCGTACCGCCTTCCAGTGGGCGTTTTTTTTAAATTGAGAAGGGTGGTAAACATCAGTGTTCTTCATTCAAACATTCAGCGTTCTTAGTTTAAAGATATAAAAACAGGAGAGAAGAACTGATTGTCAGCAGAGCGCATACGTTGATATCAGCTTTCCATCCATTGACCTCTGTGCAACATTAGACTGGGAGCTGGGTGGCCATGAGTGTTTCTGTTGCCCATGATACAGGACAACAAATCATAGAGAATGCTGATACACAAATTTTTTTTTTCACGTCAAATCACGTAGCACAAATATATTCGGAGGAGGAGAGAGGGGTGCCCGGTGATGAGGTTAATAGCTTATTACAGGGGAACTGTATAAAAGTTTTCGCCAGAAGACTTTGCTGGTGTAAAATTTATATGAATTTCTATGAGGGCAGCATCAGATTATCATTGTTTATTTCGAAGGGAGTTCTAGGTTGAGGTAGGCCTGGAGACGCAACCCTACGTGAATATGGTCCTGTTGTAAGTGGACAACTGGTGACATTGACAGTTCGTTCTTGGTTTGTATTTGTTGCTGGTGGAGGAAGTTGTGTATTGTCACAGCATGCTGGCGTAAACAGAGATCAAGGTTGGTGTATCTATATGACGGCTGCGGCCCTTGTTACCTGAGGCTGCGAGCTAATTTTAGAATCTGTTGCTGAAGAAGGCAAGAAAGTCGCACCTCGTCACTTTGGTTTCCAGTTTCATGAAAGGGTAACACAGCTGCAACGGTGACTACGCTACTTAACTAAGTTCCACTGTTGATGTTGGCTTCTTTTAAGATATTTGAAGTCGGCCTTCCCTTCAAATGGGTCAACCCACAATGTTTCACGTACCACAAGCAAGTAAAACATCTTCGTTATCATCACCACAGGCCAGTATTCATCATCACTATCATCACTACAGACCAGTATCCATCATCCCTATCATCACTACATACCAGTATCCATCATCCCTATCATCACCACGGGCCAGTATCCATGACACCTACCATCACCACAGGTCTGTGTCCATCTAACTCACCATCACTACATGCCAGCCTCCATCCCACCCACCATCCCCATAATCTCCCAGTGACAGCTGCAGGTATAATAGTAACCACCTTCTTGGGTAAATTCCAAATCCTTAGCCAAACTTCAATAGGGCTTTATGCAACTTTTGGACTCTTGTAAGACTCACAGGAAGTCTTAATACATTTCTAATTAAAACAAAGTCTTCACTAGAATGTTAGGTTTTCAGATAATGATGTTAATCGCAGTATAATGCAGGCGACACTATCTATAGAGCTGTACCGCGACTCGCGTGCTATACCTACACGTGGTATACTTACAAAATAGAGTTTGAGATTACAGTCACAAAACAACTGATTGTTGCTGGTAGTAAAAGATAAAACCTACGACTGTTTCCTAGGGAATTATCATTCTATAGTTATATCTAATCTATAAGAATGACGTTAAGTAAATGTTTTCCATAACCAAAGTGCACCATTATTTGCATATACCTATATATGTAAAGTCTGCACCAGGAATGAGTATTTCCCAAAATTACTTAAAGTAATGAACGCGAAGTTAAAGGTACATGCACATGAACACTAGATATTCTTGTTCCTGGGCAATACGTATTCCACTCCCGTGGTTTCTCTGCGATTCATTTGTATTCATACAGATCATCACTACGATCGAAATCGTCAATGAGGTTTTATTTCTTGGCGTCACTCATGATAAAGTTTTCTTTATGACAACATG
>JAUUDW010647356.1:0-10736 GCA_032361385.1 Panulirus guttatus | reverse complement strand
AAGTAATATAGGTACATGTTTTGGATCCATAGGGTCTTGATCACCTGAATGAGACGAGGCACTGATGTGGTGTTGCAGGAGGCAACCGCCAGCTGATGCATTCTGAGCGCCCGGTGCCCCTGCAAATCTCACTTGTACACACATTTTCTTTGCTTCCAGGCGAGAATTAGGGCTTTTTTCTCCTTTGGAAGTAATAGCCAACCATCTTGAAGCAGAATAACAAGAAATACAGCGCCCAGAAGAGAAACTTCCTAAATGAAGGGGCTACCAAGAAGAGTAAAGAAAGAACATAATTCCCTAGCGATAGCCTGAGGTACAATGAGGCAGATCGCTGGCAGTGTCGCCATTTACTTCGTACAGCACACACTGGACGTTTTTTGTAAAGTTTCGGGGGTAACTAATTATTTGACGAGACACGGGGATCGGTGGAAATGAGACATACTTTTTCAGCAGTTCTATAATTCTGAGCAAGTTTGCAAGGTTATACGCAAGTGAAATTATATTCATACTGTTTCTGTAACTACATGTCAGACTTAGCACTACAAATTCACATTGTGATATTTGCATCCAATTCATCAAGCCTTAGCAAGGTCTGAAATTTACGCACCCTCCTTTGCTCTATACCCTTTCAGATAGAGTAATGTGTAATGCTACATTAGATATCGAGACTTTGTTTCTGGATTTGCAAAGGCTTTCTTTTGAGTAAATTCTTTCAACATCCGCGTCTGAGGTTGGTAATGGCAGAACTGTTAGTGCAAATGTGGGTCTCATCGTGGATATTTCCTTAAAGAAGTATTCTTAATCCCTTAGCTGTTTAATGGGTTGTGGGATGCGTATGTTTTCCGTATTCTGCCAAGAGAATTTTTAGGAATAATTAGAAAGAATTCTTGGGCCAGCCAGATCTGAGAAAGATAGCATATTCTCACGCGACTCGCTAAAAAAAACTTATCAGTTGATAAGAGGCAACACAATTTAAGTTTTGGGTCACTTAGTGGACATTGTTTTTTTCATTTCTTTACATGATGTTATCGGAAAGTGTCGCCACCTTACTCTCACGCCTTGAACCATATCTATCCATGTACAGTTCCTCCCGTTTCTCAAATCCTCTTGGTAAGTCAATGTACAAGTCGAAACAATTTTGAGACAATACTTGAATTGTGAATTCTATGCGTTGGAAGAACAGGTCTAGGTTATCGAATTTTGGCAAAATATAATTAAAAAACATGAAGTACAGGAACAGGTATGGGTCATTTAAGCTTTCAATGATAAAGGTTATTGTCAGGAGATGTTCCTTCACAACCTTGTTGGTGAAATACAGTCTTACAGGGTTCTAATAGTCTTTGAACAGCCATGTGACGGGACAGCCAACACTTACATGTAACATTTTGTGTGGTTTGTATGGTAGACGGTCTGAAATTGTGTTAATTCCCGTTTTCTTTCAGCTCTATGTGAAAAAAATATGTATACAAAGAATAACAGATCTTTACATCGGCGAGGTAGAGTCTTTCCAGCTTGGGAGGAGTGTATGTGTGCAGCAGAGTGGTATATGCGTCTGAGCAAGGTGATGCCTGGTAACTCTCTTATGAAACGGCTGACGACTGATGTTGCTGGCACCACCTGATGCAAATCCAAATGAAAATAAGAGAAAAATGTTGTGCTTCCGTAGATACTGCTTCATTGTACAAGTTTTTCCCAAAACACCTTACCGCTTTGAAAATAACTAGCAAGCTCCTACTCTCATACTTACATCGTTGTAATATACATATAACAACAACACTATTATTCAACATTGACTTTAGTAGTAACATTAATAATGGTACAATACATTCTAGACATAACTTTGATGTTATGTCATTATCTCAAAAAAAGTAATTAACACGAATCATGTGGATATTTCTCCTCACTACTGCAGAATGCGGTCTGCGATTCTGAATATTAAAGTTCCCGCTCGTCTTTAGTGCGCACAGCAGACGACAGATGTATGAAACGGCAGACTGGCTGCTGGCTGGCGCTCACATCGTTAGAAACACTAGTCTCACACCAGGTGTATGATGATTTCACTCTAATAAGTGTGACATATGCATGTACCTACAATGAACCTTAGCCGTGTATATACATTTGTGTGTGTGTGTGTGTCACTACTGTCAGAGGACACCGCCTGCATGAAGTTACATGGTGAATGAAAAGTTACCTTTGGCAAGCCTGTATCATTGCGAGGCCAGTCTAGTTAAAGAACTTCTCACTCCAATGGAATCCATCTCTCCCTGCTACTGGATGTGGAGCAGCCTTGGAGCTGCAGGAGCACCTCGGAAATGGGTCCTGAAGCAACCCTAGGACCCTTTCAGCAAAGGGGTCTAAGGGCGTGGCGGTATCATCGTAAATAAAGTAAAAGGAGCATCTTTCTGTCGAAGACCTTTTCGCCCAAGAGAAGTCAATCATTTCCAGCTTGTCCTTCCTCTATTCTCATGTGAGACCTAAGACATTTAAGGGAACGTCTATACAGTCGTTTGTAATGAAATTGCATTAGTCTGTACACCCACTTGGTGCCCGGCCGCACTCCTGCCATAGCTGCACGATCTTTGGTCACGATTCTGTTGCACGAATTGGATTACCACACTCACTCTCGATCTCCATTTCAGTTCACCTGTCACTTTTCTGAATATCCCGTAACACTCTAATACTTAGTCAAACTCGTTCCTTTAGGTTATGCGACCATATAGAATGCACGAGGCTAAAACCTTTCCCGCTCGTTCAAAACGACCGTTGGAGTTGTCCGCTCGTTAATTTTTTGTTTTTGTTTTTCAGAGTACAATTCTCGCTTCGAGCTAAACTTCTCATTCATTTTATTGATATAGACATGTAATTTTGCGAATTACCCGTTGCACTTTATGCAGAATCGCTTTCCAGGGAGAAACTTGATCGTATACAACAATCTAACCGAAAATCACATATTCCTTTCACTGTACAGCACTCCGTAACATCCAGCTACGCTTAACTAGTGAAGAGGACTCGTCTCGAATTATACACATCCTCGGATCAACAAATACGACCACTCTATATCCTCCGCAGGAATTGCGAGCAATGTAATACGAGGTAACACCGCATCCACTGCTCTCTGTTAACGTTGTGTATGACTGTCCTTCATCTGTCTTTGTTGTGTATATGTGTTGTGGATTCGAGTCCCCTCAGGTCACAAAGGTCGAGCATTAAATCGTGACTATCCTAACGCACCTGCAGGCCTGGCCATAATCTTCAGCGGTCTAAGGTCAAACTTGGGATGGATGAACGGCAACCTTGTCATCGGATTACGCCCCGTCCCTACCATCCCACCTCAGAGCTAAGCCCCACATACGACCCCTTCCCAGGGTTGCACTGCTGCCTCGCCGTCAGATGACTGACCCCTCCTAACCCACAGCTCAACCCCAGATACGAATCCTTTCTCCTACCTCGCTATCAGAGGTATATCCTGTCCCAGCCAAGAGCTCAACCCCAGATACAGAGATGGATTCCTGCCTCATCATCGGATGTTACCTTCTCCTGGCTCCAGTTCAACCCTAAATATCTTCCTCTAACAATGCCTTACTCCCAGAGAACATATTTAAGGTTTCATTCACTACCTTGACATCAACTCATGAACGGCATCAGAACTCAGTCCTCCCGCACTATTACAAAAAAAAAAAAATTGTCGTTGAGAACAAGCGACATTCAAAGCCCCTTTTGGATCCCTCCTGGTGCAACAGATCCAGCTAGCCACAGGTGCTCCCTACTTCGCAGCCGAGAGTACTCAACAAATCACTTGACCAGTACTAAGCACGACTGGAACGCAGCGTTCCTGGGATAAGTCGATTTCGTCATTTGCCGGAGTATTAGGTACATGAGGCATATTACCTGGCAGTGGCTGGAGAGCCAGGTTAGAGAGAGAGAGAGAGAGAGAGAGAGGGTGGGGTAGCGCTAATTAATACTTGAGACTGATGCGATCATGGTGCTGTAACTGAAGTATCAAGGCGAGAAACCCGTTCAGAACAACATAGTAGTCAGATGATGAAGATAGTGCTACACTTGCAAGACTAAGATACGACTGGTCATCTTACCTTTCTAACGTCGGTTTAGGAAGAAATCTGAAGTATAACAAAACGCCTTGCTCGATTCTATCCATATATTTCCTCTACCAGTGAGACAATCTAAGTTCTCTGTGCACAAGCATCAAGTACTTCCGTTTCAGCAAGCTGATCTATATCATACAGTTGAACTGTGCCTAATTATGCAGACTCCGTTCATTAAAACAGGGTAAATAGATATTTCATATCTAATCAAAATTTTCGAATGCTTGAAAATAAGCCATATTCATAAATCAAGTTTTAAGCAATAATGAAGCAGAGAATGGCGTCTGAAAACTCCAGATGTAAACCAAGCCTTTTCCATACCAATCGTGTCAACTGTCCCGCCCGCTTGTGGATACGCAGTGAGAGAAAAGTCACCCTTGGTGAGGTTGTATCACTGGAGTACACCATTATCGAATAACTTCCCACTCCAGCTGAGTTAATGATTTCCTTGCTCCTATCTGTAAGGCAGCCTTGAAGCTGCAGGATTCCTTAAGGAAGTGGTCCAGGGGTATTATGTGTGTGTGTGTGTGTGTACAACGGTCCCTAGAGCCTCACCCTACCAACAGAAAGAAGGGACTATGTAACCCAGCAGCGGTATAGCGCGTGGATTCGACTGGACCGTCTCACTGGGAATCCCCTGGGGAGAATTTCTTTTACCTTAAGGAAGAGAGAGACACAACTAGAAGGCACCAGTTATTAGGCCCAACAGACCACTGGTGGATACATCACTCTCAACCAACGCAAACCGAACCTCGGAACAAGATGATTATACCCAGACGAATTGGGAAAATGGACATGCATTTTCGATCTCGAAGTAGAAACACAATTAGAATAGATACATTTACACAAGTCAACGGTGAGAGGTAAAGGAGACGAACTGGTAAAATCTATCTAAGAAGAGAATCTAGACACTGGGAAACTGCGAAAAGAGAACCAAGAAGGCAGAGGAAAGAACACTACAGGTAGAGTATAAGATCACACACAAGAGACACTGATTCTGGTTAGCATGGGGCTGGCTTCATGCTCACACTACAAACAGCTAAAAGAACGGATAATATTAAGACCTGTAAAATTGATACTTATACAAGTATACTGTTCACTCCCCGGCAGGGTAGACCTCCTGCCATAACAGGAGAGTTCTAAAATACTCTGCTAGAAAATGAAGAGTAAAACACAGAAAATATACATAGACGACAGAACTGAACTGGCCCTGTCGGACAAGAGAAAGGAGGCACAGAAAGCGTGACCGGACAGTCAGTGTCGGAAACAAAAATGCTGAAACAAAAGTGGTCTTGGTTTAGGGGGAACTATGAAAGACAAAGATACATTGACAATTCAGTGACTACCGTACCTATAATGAATAATAATAACTTGTTCAGAGATGCTAAATCTATATCATAAGTATCAAATGTCTCACAGAAGAGAACGGTTCTTGCTAGAATAAGTAAAACAAAACAAAAGAAGTAAAACGTTCACAAAGTTACGTTATATCAAAAAGTGAAGAATGTACGGAAAGGCTCAAGACGAAAATGATGGTTAAGTTACCTGAAGTGACGGACACAGAAGAGCAAAACATTGAGAATAAATGGAACTACTTTAAAGAAAATGTATACAGCACAGATAATGAATAAGAAAATTAAACTAACATGTGGAACTAAGAAGAAAACCACAGCATGGTGAAATGAAGATGTGAAAATAGTAAAAGTGAAAATGCGATCAAGTAGAAAATTATTAAAAACCAGAGAATCACAAGACAAGTTAAGCTATGTAAAATCTCTTACACAAGCTTTAAAAAAAGCCTTGGAAGGTATTGGGCAATATATCTACAGACTGACTTGGAAGGAACTAAGAAACTGCATAACAGTACAGCAAAAATTACCGAAAAAATGATACAACGGATGCAGTTTAAGCCATACAGGATCATTGCGGAGTAAACTTGTTAGCAAAACCAGAATATGTGGCCCCTCCATGAGGAGAACACTCTGACGACCTGTTAAACGTAAGAAATGAAAAAAGATTTGAGAAGAAATCACATTGTCATGGGTAACTACGAAGAGGTGAAGAGAGATCTCAAGGAGATGAAAAATGGAAATGCATTAAAGGCTGACGAAATATCAGTTGGGAACATTGAGAGAGCAGGTGGTTCACACGCATTACAATGGCTTAACCATGTATTCAACACTGCATTTAAACAGAATAGACACAAATCAGACTGTCCTGTACATAAGAAAGGAGAAGAGCATAACTGCGGAACAACAGAGAAATTGCTTTTTATATCCCATACAAGAGAGATGTACGGACGGACAACAGAATAATGACAAAGAACATTGGCAGATTTTAAGACACAGACATTATGGTTTTTGACCCAACAGAGGAACTAGCGATGTAGTTTTTACCCTAACGATCATTTTGGAAAAATGTTAGGATTAGCGCAAGAAAAAGCGTCCTGGTTTCATTGATTTACCAAAAGCTTTTGACAGAATTAAAAAGGTTATGGTTGATATTGGAAGACCATCAATAAAGAACATACGAAACTGTAACAAGCAGTAAAACGCATATACCGTCATTGTGAACAGAGTCGAGAGTAGAGACACTGACAGTGAGCGGCTGGAAGTAAAAACCGGAGTCAGAGAGGGAGAAGTACAGTCACCTTTTTCATTCATCGTCATGCATAAGAGAAGATGGAGAGACGCCATTAGCATTCGCTGATGACGTAGCTATTATAACCGAAAGCAAGAGAGATTTACAGGAGGCAACGGACAGATATGGCTGTCATTTCCTTTTCTTATAGAAAGCAAAAACGGTCAATATCCCTCGCAGAGTGGAACGATCATGAACGTTCATTAATGAGCGTGAGGAGAGCGGGTATGGCCAATGCCAGGTTTATAAGGCTGATACCTTATACACAGCAATACATCCTGTTCTACACACAATATCTCTGAAAATCAGGAGGTTTCACGAAAAGTTTATATCCAAAATGCTATCCATTCAACTCGTAGGAAATGGAAAGGCTGAGACTCGCCAAACTTTCGTCTATTACGACATATTCGGGACAAATACACTATACTCTAACAAGGTAAGGCCATAAGCAAACTACTAGTAGTATATATTTGAGTTTAAAACCTACCCCACTGTGGGGAGCAAGTGGGTTCAACTAAATTAATTTCAGCTGGAGGCGCGTATACTAATGCTTCATATTTTTATGGCCATAACGTCAGGCGGATTTATAATCTACCATAAGCAATCGATTCATATAAACTAAAAATATTTTCTGATCTTTGCACTGATAAATACAAGAATTGAAAAGTTTGTATCAAAAGATTTATTCATGGGGTAACCGTGAACATTATTTAGTAAAAAGTTTATACAAATGTACACTTTAGTGACCATGGTGCATTCACAAGGGCATGGGTCCGAATCCTGATTGCGGTACTCGGTCCACATTCAAACCAGCTGTTCATCCTCCCCTAAGAGTTGATCGATAGATTAGGTATCTGGTTTAGGCTTAGATACACAACGATAGGGTATATAGCGTTAAAAAGATGGCGTTGATTAGGGCATTTAGTTGCCCGTGCTCTATCAGCTTGAAAAAAAAAATACAATAACATTCAGTGTTGAAACACAAGAACTTAACTTCCTGTGACACAAAGGTTAAGTGAAACGGAGCTTTTTTGTAATAGCTGAAGCGACATTGACAACTGAATGCCCTAATTAAGATCATCTCATTAACTCTGCATATTTTTTGTTAGCCGAGACGGCACGGGTAACTGCATGCTCTAAGCAAGGCTTTCTCATTAACGCTATATATGTACACAATCACCACTAGAGAGAGAAATTAAGCACAGTAAGTTCTTTCGTTTATTACATCCTCAGACAGAGTGGAGAAAGATAAAAGTGGTGGAGTGATTAAATACACAGGCAAATTTGAGGCGTGGCTTCATTAGCTAATCCCGGGAGACGTCATGTGGTCGGTCTACTGACCTGACCTGACAAGGCAGGGGGTGGTGAGGTCTACTAATCTGACCTGACCTTGATCCCTTCAATGGTGTGTTATTCTGGGGATCTCCCCCGGGGATTAGCTATGAAGCCAGGCCTCAAATTTGCCTCAAAATTATATATATATAAAAAAAAAACTTGAGATTCATTCCAAATGCCAGAAGGAACCTTTCTTTCGGACCTCCATGATAACATGTCATTAGGACATAAATATGTGTTGGATACTAAATCGCAGCTAGGCTTGATACCAATTGGTCGATTATTTAGCAAGGTAGCAACCTCAAAAATGCAGTCTGAAGTACATTGAAAGTTACATTGCTACTGCCTACAGATAATGACAAAGCGCGTTTTATCAACCTTATCAGAAATTCAGAGCGGCCATTTTCCCATGGTGCATCAGCTGATTTATTGAAACACCAGGTCACACCTTCATAGCTACCAAAAGAGACCACTTTATTCACGTTTTATTGCTTAGCCATGGCTGCTAGATCCTTATTTGCAATAACCAACTGACTGCCAGAATCAGAGTACACTATTTTTGGAAATCCATGGATGGCTACAAATCTCCTAAAAGTAGTAAGGAAACTTTCAATGTCATATCCCTCAGCTACATCAATATACACAGCTCTGGTAATAAGACAATGAAAAACTATACCGTAAACTTTACATATGGTTCTTTTTTGGACTGTGCCTTTAATAAGAAAAGGGCCAAAAATGTCACAGGCTGTGTTATAAAATGGTGGGGCTGGAGCTAGTCTGTCACTTGGTAGAGGGCCTATACATTGTCCTTCTATCTATTTATCCATTTTCTTACAAACTACACGTTTTGATCTAAATGTTTTGATACAGCGCCTAACGCCGGAATCCAAAACTTAGATTGAACCTTTGTTAGGGTTGATTCAACACCGCATGATCAGAAGTGTGGACATAATTCACATACATCTTTGTAAATGCATGTTTCCTTGGTAGCAAAATGACCTTTTTCTTGTTCCAATTCGATACAAACATGCGCTCAAAAACTTTTACAATGCCATCTTGCAGTTTCCATCGCACATATGCACAACAACCCACAGCATTTAAGCTAGCGTCAGAAAATATAGTCAAACTTGACTTTCCTATGCAGTTTGCATGTCATGTCATAAAACCAATAAAACCACTTATCGTACATTTTAGATGGCATAATGACATCCCATCCTAACTTATTATTCTTGTCATCCACAATATGTGTAAGTTCTCTTAGAAGTAATCTTTTAACAAGAGGTTCACAGCTTCCCATTCCTTCATTTCTGGCCCTGAGAAACTCCCAAATGACTATTGCCAAACTTTTGCTTGTCTTTGATTCACCGAGAAGTGATTAAACACAATGGGTGATAAATACACATCTCAGTCAGTATAAAGAACAAATTGGTGATATGGTGTTAAGGGGCGTTCCTCGTCAGTTATCTACTGAGGAAATTAATGCATTTGAGGGTCCCATATTTTACCTTCCCCATCATGAGGTCTTGAAGCCAAGTCCCACATCTACCCCTTTCCGAATAGTTATTAACTCAACTGCGAGCTATATGGGGACTTCATTAAGATTATTGTTTTGCTAAGGGTTCTGATGGTTTCTTAAGACTGACCATTTCAGTTTTAAGATGCGACTGAATTTTCCTACAAAGCACAAAAATATTCACATTGAGTCAGATGTTGCCTCCTCAGAATTAAATTTTAGAATTCCACTGGCATTAACTAAAATGATTGTATTGAGTCAGTATGTTCTTGTATTTGACCCCTTTGATTTTCTTATCCCGTTCACTTTCAAGGCAAAATTACTTATAAGAGAACTTTCACCTTCATGGCTTATCTGAAAAAAAGATTCATTGTAACTCAAATGTAATGGAGAGGTTAATTCACACCATAGTGCACTTCAAATTGACACCCTGATCGACCAATGCTAAAAAAACGAGAACACAGCTAGAAGACACCACTCTAGCAGCGTGGTGACTGAAAATAAACAATGAAGGGCACTTAATTCCCAAAACAATCAGTACTCAGAACGATAGAAAATGGGTATGACCAACTCTGCCGAAACTCTTTTTTTTAATGATGAAGGCTTCAGTCACGGACAAAAGTCCACATCAAGGACAGGCCCAAATTGAAATATACAGAATTGAGAAAGGGGGGAAAACAGACAGGGAAGTTTATGATGCAGAGACTAAATATAAATAACTATACCATGTAGTCCGGATATTCGTAATTAAACAGATAAAGGCATTATCTGTAATGTTTCAGAAGCGGAGGTATAAATTAAGCGATATGAGTAAATATGTCGAAATAAGAACAGTAACACAGAAACAGGCAAATTCCCAAACATCGTAATGCTGTAATTTGATAAACTCTAGACATAAAACATATGTCCAGGGGTATTTTGGATAGTATGATGGTGAGCAACGTGTAGCATCTGTCAGTAATTTAACGACCAACACTGGGAGTTGGTAATGCTGCATGAACGTGCTATGGCAGCGTACGGAGCCGGCGCCACCTGGCCGAACAAATCAACCGACTACTGCGTCATGGTACAGTTGCCTCAGAGAGTTCCACTACCCCCTGTGTTACCTCCAGTCAAGATGTGGCACCTTCGCAGTAGTAGCGGGC
>JAUUDW010647345.1:0-10737 GCA_032361385.1 Panulirus guttatus | reverse complement strand
GACTGAACTGCCTACAGGGACATTATGGGCAACTTGGGCATCCATTTCTCCATGAAGGAAAGGAATGTGGTGGGTGTGGCATTGTTCCTACTGGTGTCTCTCACCAGAGAGACAAGAACTAAAATCCCCGCCTGTCACAGCGGTAATGAGATGCACCAGCCAGCCAGCCACCTCCACAAAGAATACCAACACAACTTAGGAAAATTCCGGAAGAAAACACATGATCCAGCCTTTAGCGCGGGTCCGCCACTCGTGATTCCCACACTTACTTCACTACAATAATATTATGCCTGCCTAGGGCGGCGGGTCATTATGTGCGCACCTTCTAAAAATACAGCAACAATCTTTATCCAACGACTCGTCCTGAGGCAGATGTATTTCCAGTTGCATTGAAGTCCTTTTCCGTGCAGACGTATATCAACTTCCCACATTTACTTTCTATTATAATTATCTATTTTTCTCGTAAGTACAAATCGTTCCGGTACAGGACGCAAGTAAATCTTTGACTAGTCAGTGTCATCAGGAACCCTTTGGGAGTTATGCTGCTAATACACTGAAAGGAAGGAGAGGTGGAGCCATCGACCTCGACCGAAGCAGAGGATTGACCCTCTGTCAAGGCTATCCCACTCTTTATCTAATAACCATATGAACCAATCAGAGCCGGTCCAGCAGAGTTTACCATTAAATGTAAGTGGCAAGCACGACTGAGGTGCAAGGATATGATTCCAAGAGAAAACACAAAACGTAAGCATGACCCATTATCACCATAATACTAAATACACATCCGACATAAGTTAAATAATCATATCAACAAAAGGTGAAAATAATGGCAGTGTTATAAACATACGTAACAGGTGACCGGGGACAATTTAAACGTTGCAGGAATTAAAATGAAAACGGTTTCTTACTTGCGTCTTACCTTTCGTACCAGAGAGACAAGAAAGAGATCTCGGACCATATGAAGGTCATATTCGTGTGGACTCTGAGGTATTCGATCATGTTTTGGAGGATCTTACTGGTCTGGTGGAAGTAGTACTCTTCGTAGGTCTTGAGCCAGCCCGGGTCGTTGTGAGAGTGGGGCATCAGGAACACCTGCACCACAGAAAACGATATTAGAGGATGGTAATTTTTACCACAAACTTTTATATTAGATACTGGCAGTAGCTGGCTTACTCTGAGCAGGGCATTATAAGATTATTAAAATGTTCTTGACTTACGCTAGCTGTTCTAAGTAAGTTACGTGAACGTTTACTATTCTAGATACAATGCTTAAATTAAGATATCTGTCTCTCTATCTATACCATTACTACGCCATTCCCAGTTTGATGGGATGGATTATGTAATATATACAACCTCTGCAACCACCGACACACATCGTCAACGCTCTGCCTATCCATCTGATTCCAAATATATTACACAAGTTATCCATCTCTACTGCCCTTATTTTTGCCTCATTCTGACCTATACAGGATACAAGATACACCAAAAACCTCTAAGTTTTAAGCAAATTATGACAACCGTAAGCGATTGGTTCCCCAAAGTCTATTCACATCAAGATGTTATTGACCTATCTGATATTCTCTGCTTCTCAATCTACCCTAAGCAATGGTAAAGTTGTACATATACCAACAACTGTTTGTGCTACAGACAGAATTTTTGTAAATTCTGATAATTCAACACAAGGAACCCACACCTGCAGGGCTCCTGCAGCTTCATCAAGGCTGCGCAAGTCACTAACAGGGAAATTATGGACACCTTTGGAATGAGAAATTCCTCGACAAGACTGTACTCCTTTTTGTCCACTAACGATGATACAACCTCGCCAAAGATGACTTTCCACTCGTGGTATAACCTCAAGTGGACGGTTCCAAGATAATTCATGACCATCATCAACAGACAGTGAACGCTGCTAACACATACCACAGACTTACATGTCCGCATGTACGAACAAATAGCAAAAATGCAAACATGAAGTTGAGGAGCGTGTGACTAACCGGTCTTGGTGAGAGAGGATGTACCATACAAGACGTTATCTCTGGTGTGGTTTGGTGGTCTCTAAGTTGTAGGAACTTGTTATATTCAGGACAGTTAAGGACCCAAGTGTGAATGTGAAAGTAAGGATGATGAAGACAAGCTAAAACCATAAAATTTGACCTAAAAAAGGAAATTTAACGAAAGCCAAGCACTCCTGAATATATCAAACAAAACACAAACTGAATTTGTCAAAATGAATATCAAGAATGGTTAAACTAAACTTGCATAATGAAAGCCACTTGATGTACAGTTCTAGAGAGAGATGTTTAACTTTCTACATAAGTAATGAACCCTGAGTCAACAGAGAAGAGTTCAAATATTTAAATAAGAAAAGTGTTTGAATTGGAAAGACGCCAACGGATGTAGGAGAGCCTGTGTGAAAAATGAAGGTTTACACCAGGATGGTGATGGCAACGTAAGATGATTAGCTCATGAGCTATAGAGAGTATTGTTGGTTCAGAGGAAGCCGTAACGCCGGTGAAAAATGGAGCAGCGAGATATATGGATGAGGCGGTGAGTGAGGTGGTGAAAGATGAAGTTGAATATATCTTTGTTCCTTAAGTGCGACGACCTCAACCCGTAAAAACGATAACTTTGGAATGCGGTGACTTTTCTCATCTTACTCAAGCGATAGGTGAACGTACTCAAATGGGTAGGTTGTCGTACTTAGATCAAAGGTCTCAGATACGGACAGTAGTAACATGCGATGCTGTTATTTGGAAAAGGATCAAGTATTACAGTGGTACAGGAGAAATTCCCCACATTGCTTACTTTATTGAAAACGTAGGAAATGAGCGAGGCCTCCCACTTATACTTGGAAAGGAATTCCAAAACAGAAGAACAACAAGAATATCATACATTGCCAGGCGTCATTTTAAAAAGTACCATTATAAGCTTAAGCAAACTATTCAGATTCATAGAGTAATCTTTGTTATATTCAAGTCAATATTCACCGAAGGCAGCACCATAAGAAAATTGTTTACAAACACATACTGTAACTATGTCAATGTTACATGAGCTTAACTCTATACTTACCACGACCCATAAATTATTACGAGTCTTGCTGGTTTAATATCCTTGAGCGGGTAAAGACTAGAGATACACCTCTTCATCCTCGAAAGGGAAACTTTACAAACAGCCGCGTTGCTCACACACAACCCACACATAACACCGGGTGAAGTTACAACAACTATGGCAATCCATTGCACACTACCGGGGGAACCACCTGCCTGCCTATGGTCGGTCGGTCGGTCGGTCAGCCTCGTTGTTCGCCGACGGGCTTTTGTTATCTCCGTGCAAATATCTTCACATCTTCTGTCTCGACAACGTTTTCAGATATATTTATAAAAACTGCCAGACACATGTGTGGACTATATCACCCTAGAATCAACGCTGGTAGGGAAAAGTTGTCCCCTTCTGCAAAACAGATGGGAAGGACCTCAATCCCATGCCTGCAAGAGCTGAAGTCCTTCATCCGTTATTTGAAGATATTTCGTGAACAATTGGACAACAGAAAAATCACGGCTTCGGCGCAGCTTCTCATTTTACAAATTTTGCAATCGATGACAGTTTACAAAACACTGCGTTTAATAGCGATACGAATCTGAATACTGATAATTTCACTTTCGAAAACTTTTCACTGATACTTTTTAAAAATTGGAGCTTGCAAGATGTCTCCATAAAAATTGCTGTGGGGAACCCGTCCTGGCCATTTAATTTTGGCTTGGAGCGGTTACCCCGTTAGCTATATACTATACACAGGAGAGGGGACTTCGGGGACTCCGGGAGAAAGGTAGAAAAAAAAAATGTCCGAGACAGCGCTGTAGGGAAGATTCAGGTTTATAGTATTTTTTTTATATTTAGCTTAGGCCGGCTTAGTACCACTGACTAAAGATGCAAGAAAAAAAATGAAATAACTCATACAATGAAATTCACATAGATACTCAGATGCGAGGTACTCAATGTACGGCATGTCAATTATTGGTAATAAACTGTCATCTGGATTTTTCAAGTCTCTCTCGAACTGTTGTATTCAGGAAAATCAGTGTTTTCAAGAGTGCACAGCAGATCACAGCACACTGTACAGCACTGGGGAAAATTGATTAATGTTATTGACGGATATACATGAAATAATCAGGTTTTGCCATTACCAGCGAATAGTGTAGGTGCATTACGACTGGGCATAGAGACGCCTATTTAACCGTCATGTAGCCGTCACCACCACCACCACCACCACCATCCGTACCTCCCCCCTCCCTCCCTCTCCTCCCCCTCATCCATCCCACTCGCTCTAACCCGCTCCCCCCTCCCCCACAGCCCAATCATTAGCCACAGAGGCCGCAACATCCAGGGCTGGTGGGAGATAATTTCCATACGAATAGAGAGGACCTGGCGGGAGTCCTCACAGATACTGCCGCTGCTGCTTGCTGATAACGCCCCCTCCCCTCCCTATGACCCCCACTCCTGCAGGAGGAGAGGGGAGGGGTGGGGGGGACACAAGCACCAGCAGATCAAGTTTCAAGTATACTTAGGATATTCAACCTTATCATGAGCAGGACGGTACGATCCCTGAGCACGACGGTACGATCCCTGAGCACAACGGTACGATCCCTGAGCACAACAGTACGATCCCTGAGCACAACGGTACGATCCCTGAGCACAACGGTGCGATCCTTGGACATAATGACCAGGCCAGCTGGGTCAGTTCAGGTCTATGGTCACACCATCCTACGGCAGGGTCGTATCTTCGTGTTCAAGGGTCGCATAGTCGTACATCTGAAGTTAAAATACTGGAACAACCTGGACGACGACATACATCGCACACAATGTTTCTTTCTTTAATAAAGCTTCTTTATTTCTCAGACACCAGTAAAATGTTGCCAATAAGAACTACAGCTGCGCCGCTATATCCACAAATAACACCGTGACAAACACACAAACAGCATTACCTAGGTAAACCCGACAAACACACACACACACAGACGTCAAAAGAGACCGCTGGAGAAAAGTAGCCAATGATGTCGTTTAGCAGTTCTAATAAAATTTCATTTAATTACAGAAACTTGTGTATATGAGCTGGGTTGTCGGCGAAGTGCGGCCCGGCATACCGATGCGGCCCAGGCTGGTGTGTTGTATGGCAAAACTTTCCTTTTATTCACGTTAAGAAATTACTTTTATTGTTCTGTTCTAGTTCAGCCGACACAGGTGTTTTATTGTTTATAAACAGAACGTTATTTCTGGAGGTGACTTATGTCTGGCGGCGCCCCCTCGCCCACAACACACAGCCAACGGTAAGGCTTGACAAGCACGTTTCACCCTCGCTGGCTGGTGTGGTACGTTACGGTGATGTGGCGGTGGTAGGATGGGAAGTGACGGTAAGAGAGGTGCTGGTGGTAGTGGTAGGGTTGGTGGTGGTTTGTGGAAGAGCAGAAGTGGTAGCCGGGTTGGTGGAGGTGGTAGGAGGGTGGGAAATGGTGATAGGGTAAGTGGTTAGTGGTGGTAGGACGCGGCAGTCCCATCTCGGTTCCCGGATGGGACAGGGGCGGGTCGTGACGGGACGGTAACGCTGCGGGACAGCAGGGGATTGGATGGCTGGTGACGGGCTTGGGGGCAGAGTAAGGCAGAGGCAGCCAATAAAGCCAGAAATAACACCGCCAGCCTTCCACAAACACTGGAATATGACGCTATTGAAGCCTAGCCCGGCATATCTCCGTCCAGCTCGTACCCATTATCGACCATACTCCCTCTCCATGCTGGAGGCTCCTAAGTCACTGGTCTAGCGACTCCTGACATTTTCTGCGTTGTGAATCATCAAATGTTTTATTACAAAAAACACGTAATCTTCTCTTAACTAACGTGGCCTTTATTACAGGCACTGGTAAGGCTCTCAAATTTACGACTGGGTGAATCATTCTCACCCTTTACAAGTCATTAGTGCGTCTCCACCTTGAATATTGAGTTCAGTTTTGGTCACCCTACTTTAAAAGAGACATAAAAAAAATAGGAATGGTGCAGCGTCGAGCTACAAAGATGATTCCTTGACTGAAAAACAAATTCTGTGAGGGCTGAGAAAACAACTTAAATTCATTTAGCTGAAAAAAGAGAAGGTTAACAGGTGATCTGATGCAGATATCCAAAATTGATTAAAGGCTTTGATAATCTCGATCTAACAAGCTATAACCCGAGGCTTGACTTTTCTGATTTCAGTTGTATTGGTGGATACAAATTCGTGGGCAAACGTTTTACCTCAAGTGAAGCGAGGTACATTCTCTTCAACAGGATTGTTAACATACAATCTACCAATTAGAACGGTTGAAAGCAGTACCAGAGATACGTTTAAGAAGAAACTTAATAATTGTTTCGCTTTAAGTTCTCGACTGACATTATTTGCGTCTTTTTAATTCCATGAATAGTTTGTTGGTTTTTCTCTATCAAACACCTGTATGCTCTTCTACTCCTACCACACTGGTCTGTGAGTTTTCGACATCTTCTACGATGGACCTAAAGGTCTGTTGCTGTTTGTATTCCTCTGTATCGCCCCCCTCCCCCACTAACATCGTCACACCTTCAAGCGTCATCTTTATTTGCGTCACCTGTATACGTCACGTCACCCTATTTCCGTCTACTTGCGTCACAGTCATCTTCCTCTGCTTACGTCATGTTCCTTCTGCCTCCTCTGAATCAGTCCCCAGTACGCGTGATATAAGACAGCTCCTGTAGCGTCACAACGGCTAGTGTAGCGTCACAACAGCTAGTGTAGCGTCACAGCAGCTCTGGTGTAGTGTCACAAGAATTGGTGTAGCGTCATAACAGCTGGTGGAGCGTCACAACTGCTCTGATCTAACGTCGCAATGATGGAGCCGTCTCTCCACTGCGTCAGTCTTGTACGTCACAGTTATATATATATCAGAAGCGGGCATCCTACATTTGTCTCGCGAGGGATGATAACGTTTCTTCAGAACGCTTCACGCAATTTTTTTCTTCTAAAACAAGAAAAATTTCGGGAAACTGGTGAGTGATGACAACTGACATATGGGAACCGTTGCCCGCCTCAATGGGAGTTTGACATGAGTTGCTATGGACAATGTTTGGCGTGCGGAGCCCAGAGGGAACTCCAAAAGTGCTCACGATTCTCAGATTTTCAAAATTTTGGGCAACTTTATCACTCGCATTGGTTTAAACTAGACTAGTTCTTGTAACTAGTACGGTGAGTACATGCATGGGGACCCATAACGGAGGGTGCTCATGCTGCTGTTCACAGACTATTACCTAACTCTGTACAATATCTGTACAGTATTAGTTCTCTTCTCACCCGGGGATATGTTCCCACTCAGTATTCACCGTCACATTCCTGCATACCCATATCATCCTACTAATACTACTTGAACTCCTATCTACTCCCTATACTAACTACTCTACTCCTTACTACTCCTAGCAACTTAAATCTACTATGAAGTAAGTGAGGTACGTTATGCTTTCAGCCCAACTTAAAGTTATTTCACATAATGTATATTCAGTTTTTTTTTTACATAACGATGCTCTTTAAATTGATATGGTATAGGGAAGACGGAGTACTGAAGATGACTGTGTAGTGAGGATAACAGGGTAGCGTAGATAAAGGTATAGATATGATGGTGTGGTGAAGATTAAAGCTAATGATATGAGGGTGTGGCGAAGATGAAGTCGTCGTTCGGAAGAAATAAAATCCATGTACTGGATACACCTCTCCTGGTGATCACGACAATCACTCTTATCTTTAAATCTTATATCGTATTGCGCAAAGAGTAAGAAAATCATTGGAAAAGTAAATGTACAATGTTCGCCATAACATTCTGGACTGCTTTCTGCTGATTACCTTCGCTACCTCAAGACTCACGGCTGTACATATTTAGCATCAGACAAACACACAGACAGACAAACCTTTACGCTCACACAATCTGAATAAAATACATTTGCTCCCCGTGAAAAACATTTACCGACCCAACTGGGGAGGGTAAACTGATCAACAGCAGCTTCGCCCCCACAAACACAACAGCCTGGCCACTGCCAGTCGTCGGAAAAGGAATTTAAAGTGAAAGAATATTCCCTCCTGCACGGCACAACAAGCACGGCGGGTACGGGGGGGACAGGATGGCGGAAGACGAATATCCCAGAATACAGCCATGAGACAGTGGGTGAGAGCTGTTTGTTCCTGTAGACCTAAGTGACAGACGTGAGAGAGAGAGAGAGAGCATAAAGTACTAGATTCAGAGTAACTACTGGGCTTTCCCGCGAGGTAGTACCAGCCCGGAGCGCTTACCGCATATCTTAACACAATTTATGATACTGTTATTCTGTCCTGCTACACACATGTATGGTTGCCCATCACGGGATCATCTGGAACAATATTGAGCCACTTGTTCAAGTCTTATCTTAAAGTTTCCAGTGCTCACTCCCTAAAGATCTGTTTCCTTGGGTAAAACTCTGGTCTTTAATCTTTTCTGGCGGGCTCTCGAATATTTTCTGTTGGTACCTCTTGGGTATATTTTATGGAATTATTTGCAGAGGTGATTATTCCTTCTTTCATGTTACGTTTTAAGTTATAATAATTTTTTGTATTGTATCATTTACCATACAGAGATTATCACGTAACTGTCTTCTCCTCTCACAAGAGTATACATATCTATGTACTTCTCTCGGCCTCTCGCGATGAACCATTTCCTCCATTCCCTCAATAAAGCTTGTAAAATCCTTCTGGATTCTCCCTGTGTTACTAATTCCAGTTCGTTTTCCTGGTCACCATAAAATACTACAGCGCTCATCTGTTATTTTCTAAAATTCACTGAACGTTTTCATCATTAGTTATCTATCTCTCTTTAAGCAAGTTCTCATTGTTACCCTACTCTGTACCTGACTTGCTAATTCTGTTATCTTCAATGCTCTCTCTCTCTCTCTCTCTCTCTCTCCCTCTCTTTATTCTTCTTGAAGTTTATTGATATATACTCATTCACCACAATTCTCGTTCACCCTCTCTTTTCAGCTGCTGCACTTCCTCAAATCGTTAATCTCTCCATGTATTATGCCACGGCAGGAGTGTGAATGCTATGGCAGGAGAGTGTATGTCACGCCGAAGGAGCATATTATGCCATGACAGGAGCGTGAATGACACGCAAGGAGCTTGTATGCCATGACTAGGGCGTGCATGCCACGAGAGGAGCGAGCATGCAGAGGCAAGTCAAGAGGAGTGATGTGAGGGTGAGGTCGTGAAGCGCCTGCTTAAGGTGGTGCGAGTCAGGCGAGCCCCCGCCGTGTGTGTGTCGGGCCAACAGCTTGTCTGCCGCCTCCTCTCCTCCCGCGACGTTTACTCTCCCACCGTCTTGTTATTATCTCCCTTCTGTTCAGAGAGAGGACCATGTGTGTTACGCCCTTTGTAACAGGCAGCAGTAGCAGCAGCGGCAGGTGTGCCGCCTCTGCCCCCCTCCCCCCCCTCCGCCACTCGTAACGACCCCGTATTTAACCCTAATTGCCACCAGGTAAGCGCGTCACAGAGATTCGTAGGTCGGTAATTACTCTCCTGGCAGAAGGATGCCAGCCATTACCACCCCAGTTGTCTGGAGGCACGCCATCTTGACTCAGGTCAGAGGTCAACAATCCTAGTCTACGCTGTCGCGGGTCACAGGCACGTACCGGATTGGGTCACATGTTATGGTTGAGTCTGGAATCGGGTCACACTTGACGACAAGGGCATGGTATTTGGTTACTGGAGACGTCAGCTTCAGAGGTCGCATCATCAAGTCCCGGGCTGGGTCCCAGGTCACTCCATACCGTGTGTCGAGTCCACGGTAAGTCACCGGGTCAGATGGTCAATACAGCCTTCACTGGCTGGATACAACCATAAACGTATAACAAGGTCACAACACAACCTGACCCGTAAAGTCAAAAATTACAACTTAAAAAAAAATCTACCCAGGTCACACATACAACAAATACCCTAACTCTTACCAGGTCACATGTTTACTATAGCCAGGTCAGGGGCTACGAGAAGACACATACTCACCCCGTTATGTCACTCCGGAAATGAGGTCACCAACAGAATTCTTGGGCCGGTATCATACATCCCAAACGAGCTCTACCGTTGGCCATTCACTGGAGGTGTTTCCCGCAGCCTTACTACGCCAGCTGCCCTTGAGATCTGGTCTCCGTTACACAGGCCGACTGCACCGCTAAAAGCTTTACGACCCAGATGGATGTGGCAACACCCACATGACTCGAGGCTAAGCCTTTAAATAGGCAAGTATCTTAACCCTGCCTTATGTACTGCTGCCCAGCCCGTGACGAGACTCAGAGGGAACACTCGTGTCTTTCAATAGCTCGAGATGGAAGATTATGGAGGCCTGGGGGGGCCATAGCCCCGGCAAAAAGAGGACTGTTATCCCCATAAGTTAGACGGAACGACCCTTAATGACGACGATAGAACTTCGCGAGCACGACGGCACGACCCCGTAAGCATTACGTTACGACCCTTGAACACGACGGTACGACCGATGAGTATGACTGAGGTAGTTAGTGAAGCCAGTGAGTGAGGGGACTGAGGCCTGGGACGAAGCCAGTGATGGGACGCTGGAAAATGAGACTGCCAGAGCAGCAATCGCAAGAGAGAGAGAGAGAGAGAGAGAGAGAGAGAGAGAGAGAGAGAGAGAGAGAGAGAGAGAGAGAGAGAGAGAG
>JAUUDW010647323.1:0-10737 GCA_032361385.1 Panulirus guttatus | reverse complement strand
TATATATATATTTCCGATGTCGCACATGTTGTTGGTCTGTTTACAGCCATATTCTTGTATATGATATGAGGGGCGAGAGTAGTGTGAAGGCTCCTTCCTCATTACATACTCCCTCATCCTTTCCACGCTCATAACCACCTCCCTCCACCCAAGGAGGAGGGAGGTGGGTGGCTGGCTCCACGGAGGGCGGGAGGCAAGCAGGCAGGCAGGCAGGCCGGGGTACAGCACGGGGCGGCGGTCCTGGTCCAGCCCGGGGACATGAGACCAGTCACGCAGGCGGGGGTGGGCGGGCGGCGGGCGGGCGGAGTGGGCGACCGGACAAGCTTTCTCCTTCAGGTTGTGCGTCATGACGACGCGGGCGGCGCCATCTGGGACATCCACAGCTGGTGTTTCTGACACCCTGCTGTCTTCACCCTGTGGACGCTTGACTCACATTCTTGGCTTGGGTGAAGCCCTTTATCCTCGACGTCCTCTGGCTTCCCTCTAGCCACCGGCACGACCCGTCTGCAGAAGCAGCAACAGCAGCGGCGGCGGCACCTTCTCTACATGAGGTTATAACGGACTTAACAACAGTTAGTCTCCGGTCACACCGACCTGCGGATTCAACTTCTTGCAAAGCGCGTCCCATCATGGATAAGACACACCCTGTTGCATCTACTCGCGCCTCCGTCGCCTCACAGACTCCCTGCTGGGCATGACCCCCAAACCCTAAAGTTGATTTATGAGGAAAAAGATTTAAAGAACGTAAAAAAAAATGAAGAAGGAACAAGGAAAAGAGTCAAGGTAAAGTGCCTTGGTGGCCTCACGCTGGTGTTGCACGTGAGACAAAGAGCCAGCCAGCGGTACGATACGGAGAGAGTAAATGAATGCAGACAAGGCTACGGCCGTGAGGCTCATGGAGTCTGACGGTACTCAGCTGGCGAGCCACCTGAACACAGACACTGACCCTCACACCTACTACAGCTCTTCAGCTGGACGACTCAACCCCCACCACCCTCTTTCGCCACGACAAATAAGCGTCGGCGATACGGTAGCGGGTCTCAAAAGCCCCCCTGACCAATGCAACTTGAGCTTGGGGACGATAACCGCATCAGGATAAGTCAGCTCTTTGAGTAAGGAAAGCGGGAGGGGTCTCGCCTGTGTGAGGTCTTGAACTCGCCTGCAAGAGAAGGTTGGATACTTTCCCCGGTGTGTGAGGATACGTGAGAGAGGTAGGGAACATAAAACCTCTGGTACGAAATCAACCATTGCTTAATTTGCATTTCAATTTGCATTATACAGCATCACTCAAGGAACCATTACCATTTTACTGCTGTTGTGATTATATACTTATTAAATGTTTCCACTGGAGTCCAGGAGATGAAAACACGGACTAGCTCCCCAAGAATGTAGTAGCAAGATGTGTTCCCCGGTAACCGCCTGATCATGCAACACACAGCCAGGTACCAAGTAGATAACCAGGACCTAGGGGTTAGTACTTGACGGCATTAAACATTATACGTGCGTGTGTGCGTTTAACAACCACGTGTCATACGTAAGCGTATGACAACCAGTCAAAATTCACTGGGGACTAGCTATTACACTAATGATTCCTTGAGAAACAAGTTAGAACATAAGAAAGAATGAAAAAAATTGTGTATATCAAATGACAAATAGAAATGGTATTACTGTCAGCTCCACCACAGACATCTACCCCCTCTGCTGTGTCGTCTATCTAGACATCTGGAAAGCAATGTCATCTAATCTTATCTGCCATACGTCCCTCAGCACTCGCCCACAGTCGTGGAACTGGAAAGACCTGGGTTCCAACTAGTCCTCCTACTGTACCATTGAGGTATGTTGTTGAGGACTGGCTACAGAAAATATAGATGCTCTAGGCACAAGTGACAAATAGACGAGTGCTTGAAAAACTACGCATTTTGCATGTTAATGGTCGAGAACCTGGTATTACTGCGCTTGGGTAAATGCTTGAGGGTGAAGTACTATGCGGATGCTGGAGAACCACGCATCCCAAAGGTACGTGATATCACACGTGTGAGTGGATGAGGATCCTGTACAATATACACGACTGCACAGAGACTAAATACCCTACAGACGAGTTGACAGATGGGCTTCATTACGCGTCATTATATTCTACACGCTGAAGCTCAACATCTGTCATCATTTACCAGAAGCAGCGATGGCAGAATAGAAAACAGCAGAGCAAAGCTTGACCTCAGGAGGAACTACGAAGATAAAGAGGGTAAAGAACAGGAAAAGACGTGAGACAAGGAATCACAAGGAGGAAAAGAAATAAAAGATTATGCGGCTTCAAGGGAGGTGAGAGGACAGTACAGGGTTAAAAACAGATAATAAAACGAACGAGAAGAAAGCTGCGACGACCCAAATGAGCACAGGAGGTCAGAGGAGGTGTATATTTAGTTGTGGAGGAGGAAAACGTCAGAGGCCGGGGGCCAGGAAAGGACCAGACACGAGACGGGTAGGTAGGTACTGCGGCAAGATACAGCGGAGGACGACCCCCATGCGAAAATAGGAAAGTGTGTCGAAGGCCGGTACAGTGAGGGAGGTGTGTGTGTGTGTGTGACAAACAAGTGAATGAAAATGTTTGATACACACACACACACACACACACACACACATATATATATATATATTTCTCCAACATCAAGGATTCGAACCGTCTGCACTAGCGTGTAAGACGGGTATGTGAGCTCCTAGACTATGGAGCTCATTATAGAGAGATGCACCTGAATCCTCTTCGTCTTGCACAGGCAAGCCGATCATTTAACGTTTAACCGAATCTTTTAGTCAAACGCAGTATATGAATAATGAATACAGTGCACTGAATGGTCACTTCCGGAGACATACATTATTCTCAAGGATTTGAACCGCCGCCACCGGCGTGAAGGCTTGGTATTTTAGTTCCTGAGCTATGGAGCCTCTATGAGGTGACATCGCAAGTGAAGAGTCAACTCTAGCGAGACTTTATCTTCGTCACTTGACCAAATAGACTCCAGTCTCATCAAAGAACTTTTCGTTTCAAAAGAGTCACCATCCTCTCCCTGCTGCTGATTGTAGTACAGTCTTAATGCTGCTAGAGCCTCTGCTTAAGGAGTTCAAGGGCTGATTACTTAATAATAATAATAATAATAATAATATTAATAGTTATAATGATAATAATAATTATAATAATGATAATAATAATAATAGTTATTATGAAAATAATAATAATAATAATAATAAATAATAATAATGATAATAATAATAACAATAAATACCAATAATAACAATAATAATAATAATGATAACAATAATAATGATAATAATGATAATAATAATAATAATAATAATAATAACAATAATAATAATAATAACGGCTGGGATGGGGCTGTTCTTGTAGCGGTCTGTACAGGGCTTAAATAAGTTCGACGCTGTTGTGGTGTCGAACTGCTACGCGGGGACGAGGGATCTCTTGTGGAAGGAGTTGACGGTAGCGGTAGTGATGCAGTAACTTCATCCCGAACTGTCGAAAGAGGTTCAGGCGATATGGTTACAGAAACGAGGAAGGATGAACGTGATGAGCCCCGCTCGCAAGGTGAGGGAGTGAGGGAGGTGTGGGCAGATGTCACGACTGGTTTGAGAGTGAGTATGTTGGTGGCTGAGGGGGTGTCTGGGTGAATCTGAGCATGAGTATGAGTGTGAAGTCAAGAGTGATGAACGTGAGTGTGGAAGTGTGTGTGAACCAGGGTCCAAACGTAAGCGTGAGGGTGACTGTCAACGGGCGTAAGAATGAGCATCTTAGATGAGAATGACAGACTACAAATACGAGAGTAAATATAAAGGTGAACAGCGGGATGCACGGTGTATGTGAGGATATATATGCATGACAGTGTGTGTGGGATCCACACAGTGGCGAATAGGCGTGTAAATCCTCTTATCTACGAAAACTGGAAGTGTATGTTATAGGGGGCGCGCGTAAACAAAAAATGAGAGAAAGAATTAGACTCCAACATTTAGAATGAGGCCAGCCACGGTTGGCCCCTCCTGCCCTCAGTGAAGCCAGGCCGGGTCCTCCTGCCACAGGCCTGTCAGCCTCTCAATCAAGCACTAGGAACAAGTGGCACGGAATATTCCTCACAACTGACGAATCACCTCAGACAATAGACGCTACTGAACTGACTCAGGTGCAACAAGTGGAAATATAAATATCAGGGAAGACTATGGAATGGTAATGAAGGATCACAGACTGTGATGCTGGTCATATCATTGGTAAGAAGATTTCCCTGTGCTGGTTTACACTGCTCCCACAGCCTTCCTGTGTTTCGTTAGTGGTTTACACTGCTCCCACAGCCTTCCCGTGTTTCATTAGTGGTCCACACTGCTCCCACGGTGTATAATCAGCATCATCACAGTGAACTGGATTCACTGTATATCACCTGTTTATTCCAGGCTATGAGAAGTATGCTCTGAGCCGTTAACATGTACTGATGGTTCAATACTTTACCAGTTTTTAGTCGTAAGAAAATAAGTTTAAGTAAATTTAGGATTAACTCAAAGGCATTAAGGATGTCGCTGTGTTTAGTCATCGAAGACTGTTATATAAATTCAATCCAACGTTTAATATTAATATCATAATCATCGATTATTAGTCAAATGATCACGGACCAAGGGAGGATAAGTACTGTTTATCTCTACTACAGATCCATCCGTAAAGAAAGTTTCATTTACGTGAGTAAGAAGAAGAAAAGAAACACTTTTACGGGCACAAGCGCCAACATAACATCAGGCCAGATGAAAAAAAAAATGATTTGATAAGTGAAAGTAAAAAAAAGTGTCACCCGTCCCCCAGGAGGTGACAGATTTGCCGCAGTAACGAAGACGGATGACGGGAGTCTGGGACTACAGGCGGCGGCAGATCGTCCCAGTGTAGGTGTGCACAAGAGAGACACCGAAATCAAATCCACCAGCCCTGGAGTTGCGAACGGCCCCACTATATCTCAGGGACACTACTACGGCCCGTTGGGCGATGAGGGATGGAGCCAAGAGATGGAGGAGGCAAGGCAAGGCAGCGACTCTCAAGAGCGGATGCCAAAGTGATATCTATAAAAGAGAGTGAGAAGCAACGTTGCGCCAAAGACAAAGGGGAGAGCAAGAGCCCCCATAAAGATGTGTGACCAGTACAAGGACGGATCACTCCTCTGTGCAGTGTGAGTACCTCCTGCGAGAAGACCCGAATAAATTCCCCAGTTTATTCGGCACTTGAGCTATTTTCGCCATGTGGTATTTTCTAAACAAAGTACGTATTACATCAATATCAAATGCACTGTGAGAATCGACGGACAGAACAACAGTGTCTTCAAAGTCAGTTGATAGAATCAATCGGAATTTTAGAGAAAATGAAAAAATTGTGTTTCGCAGGCCAGGGATTTTACTGGATTACGTCAACACAACTGAGGGATTTTGTCCCGGTCCGAAGTGCGGACAGCAACCGAAATACGACGAGAATTGTAACATGCAAATCAGGAAGGTCAGAATCTAAATGGGAAGCGGAAGTGTGCAGAGATGCGCCATCAGGAGGGGAGTGAAGACGAGTCCCGGTTGAACGAAGATCACAAGTGAAAGAAAATGGAAGGAGATAGAAAAAAAGACTCTGAGGAACGCCACTGTTGACATGTCAGGATGGGGAAATCAACCCATCAACAATCACAGCAACGGACCAGCTGGAAAGAGAGCAGGAAACTGCTTCATAGAGCAAGATGGATAGCGGAAGTTTGGAAGTTTGGAAATCAAAGATTTACGCCAGTCCCCATCGAAAGGGCCTTGAATAATCCAGGTCTACGACATACGATTTCCGCAATGCTTCCAGGAGAAGAAGATCAGAGAGAGAGAGAGAGAGTCGGGTCTCACCATACGGAAACAGCGTTGGTGATCAAAGAGAATATTACGAAATTACGAGTTTTAAAAGTTGAAATCCAGTAGGCGCCTGAGAACGCGACAAATGACAGGGAGTTTAAAGACTTCAGGAGCAAAGCCAGAGCTAAAGGACAACCATTAGAAGGATCAGAGCTACCTCCTTTTGCTCTGGATGGCCTGTGTCGATGTACGTTTCCGTAGGCGAACCCGTGGCCTTGTTGAGGCAGTAGCGAAATAGACGAGCAAGCACAAGGTTGGAGGCACACTGCATTAGGACATGAGCACAGTCACCATCTGGTCCGCATGCTATACTCCTCTCTAGAGAGGCGAGTGCTCTTTGGACCTTGTGGTTAAGAGAATAAAGAAAAGGTCATAAGGTGAGTGAGAGGTATATCTCAAGAAGAATGAGTATTAGAATTGTCCAAAGAAGAATGAGAGAAAAAGAGGGAGCCGTCTGGTGGTACTTAGGAGAGACTACTATGACGCTGCCAGGACGGAGAAGAGGAGGAGGAGGAAGAGGAGGAGGAGGAGGGGGAGGAGGAGGTGAAACTGCAGAAGCTGTTAAGAGATATTCTTGGTTAAGGACCACAGAAAGATGTATCACTGGTAGAGGATGAGAGGTCAGCACACCTTCATATAAAGAACTGTATGACTCCCCACGTACATTTGGCCTTAATGACCCTGGCAGTTGACAAGCCTAATGCCCAAACAACCCTCACGTACAGCTGATGTTAACGATACCCAGAAGATATATATTGGGTGAGTGAGAGTCAGAGGATGGAGAGCGTTTCCACGATGGAAGCGGCCAGTCCCTGGTTCACAAGGACACAGAACAAGAAGAACCAGCCAATATATGTATCGGCTGAGCCATATATGCTAAAGTACTGTACTTAACGTTCAAAGGGGAATTAATGGGAGGAAGGGGTGTTAGAACAAAGGTGACTGGGACAAGATTATGATGCCAAGAACCCAACGGGGACACTGTGGTGGTGGTGCGAGAGCGAGTTGGTGACAGATTGTGGGAGGAACTCGTCTGTTCCTCTGGTTTGGGTTAAAAGTACCCAGCTCAGAGGACCTCAGCCACGGGGCGAGAGGATGGGAAAGTCTCGAGACGGGAGGCAAGGCAGGCAGGTGCATCCAGGAACCAGGAGGGAGCAAGAGAGAGAGAGAGAGATAGAGACAGAGGCGGGAGCTGGGGCAGGGCGGAAGGATGGAGCAGGATGTAGGACAGGAGGAAGGGGAAGGAAGTGGGACGGGAAGGAGAAGCAGGAAGCAGGAAAGGAAGATGCTGCTCAAGGGTAATGTAAGAGACGGGGAAGAAAGCTGGAGAGCGAGGTCAGGGCTGGATGATGAGGAAGAATGCATGGCAGGTGTAGAGGATAGGAAGCAGAGCAGTAGAATGGGAATACGTGGGAAGGAAGGATAACAGGAGACCTGATGGTCCTTTACGAGGCTATGTGCAAGATAAGAATAACAGTATCCTGGGTTCCTAATTCTATTAGTGATAGAGACAGGGAAGTAAAGCAGAAGGTACCTTCCCAACCAACACTCCCTCTAGCACAACAGCCTGCTGGAAAATAGCAAAGGAAAAATCACCATGTTGCACGTAGAGGACATACTGCCATGGGAATTCTATAGGAAAGTGCGAAAGGGAAACTCTCTCCTAGTTGAAAACTGCAGTGGGATTCCCCGCGGAAGAAGCTCAGATCTTAAGCAACTTTGTTTATAAAAGCTGAAATGAGTGTTTTTCCTTCTAAGACAGGTTTGTTTATTGGATAAATCATTAAAGCCTTTTTCTAGTTGTGATATTAAGAAAATGATTGTCTTTGGCTCGGCAACATCTTGCGGTAGTTTACTTTAGTATTGTACAATCTACAAGTGGGGTAAACTTCTGTATATGTTTGTATGCATCTCCTTCCTTTCATTTCATAACATTATTTCTGGTCATTGAACTATACCTAAGGTTAGGAAACTGTCATGTGTTGCATTGTTGAAATTACTTAGTATTTTGAAAGCTCCTGTAAGGATCTGGGAGTCACAGTGTGCCCTTTCAGGTCTTTCCATGCACTGCACATGGAAATCGTACGTCCCTCCGTGATGCTATACGTTGTTCCGTATCTTGGCAAAATAGAGAGTATAGAATTCACCTCGACGTTGGAAAAACCAATTACGTTATCGTCCTGACCATACGGTGATGGCCACAAACTTCCCTTGATGGCCCAGTGTTACGCCTTACGCTACGGCAGTATAAGACGCACTCAGACAATCACGAAGCCAAAAGGAAACTATAATCAACTTCTTGTACAGCCAGGCACTGGCGGTTGGGCAAGCGGTGCTGGTGGAGACATTTATGAAGTAAATCTCCGGACATCCCACATGCTGTTTCATGATGTTCCTACTGTACACTCTTAGCCAATTCAGATCACTTTTCCTAACACACTATTTGCGATTCATCGACTCACTGCAATCGACTCACTGCAACTGTAAATACTTGTAGGGCAATGCAGCTGTAAACAAGCCATAGTGACTGACGTAGCAGAAGTTATGGTGACGATGGCTAGCAAATCATGATTGCCATCATCATATTCTATATGGGTGAACATGTCGTGGCATCCGGTAACTTCTGGTCACCGCAGCAACCCAAGTGGCATTCTCTTAAAAGACATAAGCTGAAACATGAAAAGTTACGCCTCTAAGGATGGCCTACGTCGACGAAAAAGCGTAGCTGGAAGTGAAAAGGTTTAGAGACGATAATTCTAGACGCTGGGTCCTTCTCCATGATGTCTGTTTATGAGCGGCGGAATTAGCTTTGTCGAGCTATTTTGTATTCATTCCAATTTTTCGTCGTCGCTGTTTAAGTTTGGTGAGAAGAACTGAGTAGCATATTCCTGTCGCGGTTTGACTAAGGCTTTGTAAAGAGCGAGTACCGTATCCCTCAAATTATAATTCATATTTCTCACTATGAAACCTAACAGTTTGTTTCCTTTATCATTTATAAATGAGCTAGGTAATGATCTGCGTATTTTAAGTCTTTCCTGATTACCACATCAGTGTCTTTTATTGTTTCTAACAATGGCCAACAATGAAATCCAATAGCCATCGGCAACACTTTAAATCCTTCAGTAGTCTTACCTCGTTTGCTGCTCAGTCTCCTGATTTCAAGCCATCGTCAGTTTCTGAAATGCTACCAGTTAGTCCCGTCTCCAGGTAACTGGTACAGATGAAGGAAAGTATCGTTCCTAGTTCGTAGCCTTGTAGCGGATGCTTCCTCTGCAGGCCAGTCCACCGTCTGTGCACAGATTCGTTTTCCGTTGTCGTGAGTTTTATTCTGCGTTACAACAACTTAATGTGATACTTTGTCGAAAGGTTTTTGGTATTTTGGAATCTCTCTCTCTCTCTCTGTACATATTCCTGTCAAATTCATTTAACTATTTTTCGTTTCGGATTCCGAGCTGGTAGGTAACCAGTTATTCGATTACCATCTTCCAAACCATTAACTATTTTGTCTTTAATTGTTGCTTCTAAAATTAAGACTGACAGACCGGTAGTCTGAAGTGCTTTTTTTTTCTAAATTGGTGTTAAACTCACTAGTTTTCAGTCACTCTGCATTTCCTCTCTTGCAGCGAATTGATGAATATCGTAATTTAGAATGTGGAAGCCAACTTATTTCACTATACTGAGACAGACATAGCTCGGACTAGTTTAAGTACTGGCATTAAATCGTTCTAGATATCCAAGTAACTTCATAACTCTAGCTGTCATATATGCATGACTACTTTACACTTTTCTGACCCCGAACATACTTATGTTTGGTGCTTGTGGCGTATTTGAGGAATTTTCAACTGAATCGCAATACTGGTTTAGTACTGAAGTCATCTCTCTCTTCAAATGCCTAAGGTGCCATTCCCGTTAGCGAATATAGTAAATACTCTTCTCGGGTTATTTGTACTGACTCTTATGTTCATCAAACAGTCTCTCTGTAACCATATTGTCATTCCACGATCCTGCGCAGCGCCACTTTAGTTAAGATTTCCTGTGCGCAGTTCTTGTCCGTTCTGGCTATATACGTGCACCTCCTTCTTTCCCTGGGCACAGCTAAGCTGTGTAATTCTCTTCCTCCTCTCGTCTTTCCCTTCTTCCTATAATCTTACTGCTTTTACGAGTCATGTCTGCAGATACCCGATATGCCCTTTGATCGGAAAATAGTCTTGCCTGTGACATGTCGGTCAGTATATAGGGGAAAGGAAAAAAATTATATCACCCTAACCTATCCTACTCACCAACACAACTTCTTTTAGTTCCTCCTCACATTTCCAGCTGTGTGCGTCTGGAGGCCTCTTCCGGTTTACATTACTAATATCGCTAAGGTATCTCATCGAAATTAGCCAATGGGGAAGTAGGTTACCATCATATTTCTCATCCTCAAAATTGCAAACGGAAATTTGCAGTGAATCCGATGATACTGTGGCAGGTGGTGCAGCAGGAGGCAGAGTAGGAGGGTGGGGTATGAGCAGAGGGCTGGAGGCGGAGCAGGAAGAAGAGCAGGAGGACAGGGCGGGAGGTGGACCAGGAAGCAGAGTGTGATGGGAGATAAAGCAGGAGGATGGGGCGGGTGGTGGGGTCGGTCGCAGGGCAGGAGGGTGGGGCAGGGGCCCTCATGAGAGCAGGGCTTGGCTCCAGCAGTCAAGGTCACGCCCCAGCTGCTTGGCACTGCTGGTAACGTGATCTTCTCGCCATACTCGCGCATCTTCCCTACTCCGGGCGCTACCTTCACTACACTCGGATCCTTCAGCATATCATATTATCTGACGAATCCTACTAGGA
>JAUUDW010647313.1:0-10737 GCA_032361385.1 Panulirus guttatus | reverse complement strand
TTTTACTCTAATCTTCCTTTCCCAGTTTGGTCTCCCCTTCCTTGGTCCCCTCCACTTCAATACCTTCCCTTTGTCACCCTTCCCTCACTCATTCTTTTCATATGTCCAAACCATTTCAACACACCCTTTTCAGCTCCTTCAACCACTCTTTTCTTACCACGCTTCTGTTTTCCCATTTATTACTTTATCAAACCATCTCACACCACATGCTATCCTCAAACATTTCATTTCTAATACATTCACCCTCCTTTGCACATCATCCATAGCCCATGCCTCGCATCAGTTCAACATCAATTGAACTACTATATCTTCGAGCATATTCATTTTCACCCTCAAAGGTAACCAACTCTTCACACATTCTCAGTGCTCCCAGAACCTTCGCCCCCTCACCCACCCTATGACTCATTTCCATTAACATGGTTCCTTTCTCTGCAATGTCCACTCCCAGGTATCTAAAACACAACTTCCAAATTTTCTCCATTCAAACTCATACCTCAACCAAGCCGCCCCTATACGCTGCTTAGTTAATTTTTGTTTTTATTTACATTCACTCACCTTCCTCCTCTCACACATTCTTTCTAACTGCCACAGAATTTTACAGTTTCCGACTTATCTGCCACCAGTGGCATACCATCAGCGGACAGCGACAGACTCTTGCCATACCCTTTCACCACCTACAGACTGCAAACTCGCCCCTTTCTCCAAGGAACTTGCAAGGCCGAAGGAAATATGAAATGCATAGATACCTTAAAATTTGAATTGGATGATCTTGCTACTTTCCAAGAAGAGATGATATAGTGTCAGAGTACTCGGTTTGCGCCTTTTATATCATAAAAGTGCCATCAAGCAAAGTTAGTGTATTTTTTTCATTTTTTGAATACAACAGATTTGAGGATTCGGGTCCCCTGTGCCCTCGACTGGTAAAACCTCGGCAGGGACAGAAAGTTCATCATACACCAGTCGAATGCAGACGCAAACATCTATCTATTGACACTTGGACTCACACAGAGCAGACGCTCCCACAACATCGGAGAAACGCAGAATGACGTTTTGTGGCATAACATCTCACCCCGACCATTTTCCTCCTCGTATCTCCCATATTGTCATCACAACTTTCCCGCTCACTAATAAGAATTTCCCATAATGATATTATGGCATAGGTCAATAGTAGGTCGAGGAAAGTAGTTTTACGAGCGACTTATCTCTGGTGAAGAAAAAATTATTTCTTCAAATGATCAAGGCTATGATATTCTTAATGTGAACGATGGCACCCCGGCTCCAGCATTCACTTATGTACCAATACAAGAACACCTTTGGATGATGTTTATATTCATCCTAATTGGAGAATTCAGACCCAGGAGGCAAAACGTACTTGAAGCTGAAATCATAAAGCAATGAAAAAGTATGGAAGTTCCAAGTTCAGTGTGCAATTAATTGCTCGCAAAAGTTTCCCTCTTCTTCAAAATATCGATACGTCTCTTAAAGTCAAGGTTATTAGCTTTCAAACTTGTATATGGGAGTAAAAGTTAATTTCTTCAGAATATTTGCAAAAACGTTAATGAATTTACAGACATCTATATTACTTTGCCCCGGTTCAGGGGTAAGCCTAAGGATGCTGTAGTATAGAGTTATTAAGATACAATACAGCAGATTATGTTACAGTTACATTTCAATTTCACTTTCAGTAAGACTCACCCAGATCGTAGGTCTAACTTTCGTAACCCGACAACGTTTTCGTAAAACTTTTTATCGAATTTAACTTTTAATCCTTATTACCGTTCTCAATGTAAATTTTTAACATGTTGCTGGTGACGTAGATCGCCCAGCGCTTCAGTGAATGCTCTGATTAGACTGGCGGAAGTCTTATCTGCTCAAGTCGAATTATTTTGAGAAATTTATTAACCAGATTGGTAAACCTACCTACTTTTTTTTTCAGAACCAGCGCCTGAAAAATAAGTATAAAATGTTTTATCTAACAGAGGACACGAAAAATTTCAAGTTACCGTGATCTGCTGGTGGATGGTAGAGAGTGACGAAGACGCCAGTGATGTAAGGTGTGAAGTTGGAGAGCTTGGCTCCACACAAGAGCTTTGTGCAGTTCTCTGGCGAGGTCTCCACCACGCTGCCCCAGGAATACAGCTCCTCACCGTACCAGCAGCCTGTAACAGGAGAAAGTTTTTTTAAAATCCTGCAACATCAGAAATAGGTTTATACGCTATCTCTTCCTTTAGTTTAAAGTAGATAATTAATCCAGTATATTTTTTCTGATGTTAGCCGAGACGGCACGGGTAGTTCTGTGTCTGGGTTTCCATATGCTGATTATGATTGGCTTCTTTTACTACTTCACTGTAAAGGATTCCAAGAGTCAATCCTTTAGCTTTATGCATATTTACGGTTTTCATGTGTTATTTCAAGTAGGTGTTACATTTTCATTCTCGTCTCTCTCTCTACTATCACTGTTTTCCTGCTAAAGTCTGAAGCCTTAAATTCCTCACTTACAAGTGCTCGTTAATGTGATCCCCAAACATTCTAACCATATCTAGATCCTCATCTGCGCTCTTGTACCCTGCCACAAGCCATGCCTACAGTGATGTAGATTTACCACCATATCTACTTCCACTCCTGCCCACATCTGGGTCCTTTCTAACCTTCAGTAGATCTTTAAACTTAATGCCACCGAAGTCGATCCTAGTCGCCTTACTCTCATACTATAGTGTCCAGTCTTGCAAACGCCCAACCTCCGGTACACTAACACATGTTGTACACCAACACCCGACTCACTCACCTTCAGGTACACTGCCACAGAAGGGACAACACTGATGTTCAAAGCAACATTTGTTGAACTCGTCCGAGAGGAAGGGAGAGATACAGCACTCGTAGGCGCCCTCACAGTCCTCACTCGTTTCAAACACTCCGTGTCCTGAGAAGTGAACCAGATAATGTCACTTCGCACAAAACATGAGACCCATGATCATGTCTGCATTTTACATACTGTATTACAACACGCAAGAGAGAGTCATGGGCTGACCTTCATACGCGTAGAGGTTGTCACACGGGGAACAGCAGCCGGAGTCGTTGCAGCAGGCGAGAAACTCTACCGACTGGGGCGGGTGGCGACAGCAGTCTAGCGGCGGTGTACAGTCAACGTCGTTGGGATAATCCTCACTGCTCCAGGCCTCATCTGTCAACATTAGGAAATTTTACGACAAATTTTGATTACCCTTTGATAAGTTATAGAAATTCGCAAATGGCGCCATGGGAGTATAGTGCATGACCTGCATTACTTTTTAGGGAGACTTGGACTAATACAGCCTTCAGATATCGTCTGAGTTTCATCTAGATATTTTGACGAGTTTCGGCAGCATTTAACATATGACAGGAGGTACTACCACCAGGGCATCAGGAGGGTCACTGGTTTCTGGCTCAGGCTGCTTTTATTTTCTGCCTCACACACCCTAAGATAAACAGGCAATTACAGACGGTTAGGAAGTAACACTGGACAGATTCATCAGTCAGTGACTATCTTAGAACTGTTTTATTTCTTGGATGTAAAGGATATCTTCGTGTCTTCGATGGTAGATATAATGTTATAGGGACCGATAAAAAAAAAGAAAAATACGGTTTTCTTAGTAAATGATGTAGTTACTCTACCATTTTGAGGATTGCAGCTTCTGTCGCAAGGAATTGGGACCAAACTAAAAGACTTTTTAAGAAGGACATTTTCATGATTAGCTGCAACGTTAGGATCGAGCAGTCTAGCAAGTTTTTCCCTAACATCTAGGCCACCGTTCTCACTGCACTCCAGGTAGACTTCAGGAGTCAATCGGTCGCCGGCCTTCCAGTGAATCTTCGCTTGTGTCTGTCCTCGCTCTCAGTTTTCCTCAACTCGTTCCAGTGTTTTATCTCTTCCAAGGAAGATCTTTGCCTTCGGTCATTCTTGGAGGTCCTGCTGGGCGGCTTCCTTCGAGGTCCAGTTCAAATGTTTCTTGGGATATTTCGTGTCTTACTGTCCACTGCCATACCACCTTCAGCTGTTCTTTTCAGGCACTTTTAACTGATGTAACTTTATTTCTCTCACTGTTAGTTTTTCATCTTTCAATTTCTCTCAAACATAACGGGAGTAATGCATCTATTTTTGTCCTGTATAATTAGACTCTACTCATTAAGAATGAACGAATTGTGACTGAGAAAAGGAACACCTGCCTCTGACCCATCTTGTAATCCTTAAGGTGGTGATACAAGCATGCTAATGCAATAAGACGTGTGGGAAAACGGGATGAATATAAGGAAAGAATAATGGAATGTCAGGAGAGAGTGAATGCATCACAGTTTCTCTTCATTTGTGCCAATCACTTCTCGACACTGAGGATGTCACTTCCTCCCGTTTGCCACTCATATGTAACCCTTATTTTGGCGTCGGGGAAGAAGCCAAGGAATGATCCAATTTTTCTACGGAATAACCTGCAAGAGGCCTTTCTAAGACTTTGATAGAGTTATCAAAACCTGGTTAGCGTATCCATCAGATGAGGGTAACAGGGTACTCAGTCTTAAGAGGCAGAATCAAGGCAGAGATATGGTCATCAAAGAGTTTGGATTAACAAGATAATTGGTTCTGTCGACATTAGGCCTATCGACTACCAAGGACATCAAAGCCTACATCGCCTTTTGGGATACGCCAGTTGAAAAGCAATGAAATTAAGGCAGGAGAAGCAAGGGGGATAGTTTAGGCCTCATGGCAGCCGAAAAGCAAACAAACAAACAAACGTCGCTCAAGGATATATTGAAAGTTTCTAAGAAAGGCATCAAACGTATTCAAAAGTGCCAGATGAACATACATTAGTTTCAAATCCTTTTGAAAGGTTTCGTTGTACTCGAACGAATTTACGACCTTTTGTGGCATAGAATAGGTCTTAAGCCGTTCTTTGAAGTCTTTGTGGAATTCCTCAACTTAATCTTTTATTTACAAACCAAATTAAGTTGTTACTGCCACAGTTGAGAATACGATAATCTATAACACTTTCCCCAAGATTAATAAGAGTCCATAGAGGAAGATTAGATACCTTTACATAAACCGACTTTGACACTCCATCTCCTCAGCAAATGTTCTTTTAGTGAAACTGCTAAACGTGTCAGGGAGGCAGCTGGAGGTTCGCCTGCAGGGATTGTCCAATTCAAGTGACAGCTTACTCTAACTGGGCCAGAGGGAGAAGGGGACGCAGCATGAATTCAGCAAAGCTTTTTGTTTTGTTGTGGTTGTTAGTCTAGGGTACAAGCAATGTTTATATAACTAAACATTAAATGCATTGGAAATGTCATTAGAATCAGATGGTCTAAGAATGTATTTTGATATGTTTTTTCCTGTTGATTAAGGTGCCCAGTTTGTGTGAATTTCAAATCACTCAAACATTTTATAAATTTAAGAATGCATACATTTCCTTGTAATTATTAGCACGTAACAGATAGTCTTTGTACCATACTGTAAGTGGGTGCTAATTCTTTTCTGTTCTTTCGGTAGAGCATTTAGTAGCCAGAAGGTTTTCTTAAAGGTTTACCAAGGAGTTTTGCCCTTGTCATAATGCTCTGAAGGTTTCCTAACGATCTTGGTGTTACGTACGTACTCCACTCCATGGGATCTCCCAGACGCCTACAATTCACAAGAACACAAGTATCTACACATGAAATCCTCGATCGCTAAGGACAGGATTTAAAATCTGTGTTTCATACACTAATAAAATCAAAATGGTCCATCCAGTGAGGAACGTGTTTGGGTTTTACAGTAAAGATCGCAGCGCCATTGTTTGTTGGTTACACTCGTTTAGGGATCTATACGCATCAGACGCATTACTGCGTTAGGATATCCTAATACTCGTCCTATTTAATATTCTGAAAGACGGACGAAACTTCGACCCTTTAGATGGAGGAGGATTCAAAATCTATCGCTATATCAATCGACATGACTCCTCGCAGACAGTCTTATGCAAAATAAAATCAGGATCTATTTCTATGAAAGTCTTGTTGTTTCTTAGAACTTCTTTCTAAAGAATTCTGCAGCCTAAAGCTCTGCTGCTTTCAGCAGCATGGAAATGTAGACTCCTTCAGAGTGAGAAGTTTATAGACATGACTACTCCCAATAATATTACCTCGCCAAAAGAGATTTTTCACTCGGGGTGAAATATCGTAACACAGATCGACTATGATAAGCAAAATTTAAATATTAATCACATTCAACGAATTCCTCCTGTAGTGCAAAGCTCCTTGTCCTCCATAGGAATCAGCCTTTCACTGTACTTAGATTATAAAGTAGTTTACAGAAAGAGGTACACATCCACCTAGGGTAATACGAGAGCCTATGATCGAGTATGTGGAAAATGTGGGTTTAGATATTACGATCGCCTATTATCTTAAATATGATCTAATCTACTTTACTTAACCTAAGGTTCCTCCATTTTCAGAGAAGCTGTGGGCTGTATAAGAAAACACAGTGTTCCTAGTTATCCTCGTGGAGAACCCAAAGTTAGCCGCCTTATACGATGCCCGAGGCATCTTCTGTTCTTTCACTTTAGAAAATGTATCGGTTAAAGCAATAACACATTTAAAAGATACGTACATTAAAACTATAATTTCCAGAGAATAATGGAAAGCTTAGATTTCTCGTCCAGAGAAAAAAAATATATCCTCATTATATGATCACTGCTTACCTTATATTTTTAGTATATGATAATTTTTTTCGGTAAACAATCACCCAAACCTTCTCCAAAATATGTTTATCTCGTAAAACGCTACAAATTTTCAGTCAAAAACAATAAATCCACAAATATAATGTGGAATAAAGTTAGTAAATATTACGTTACCCGAACCCGCCCGCACCAGAGTCAGCTATGGTGAGGCTGTATCCCCTGGAGCAGAGTCCCGTCGTCTAACTTATCACTTCAGGCGAGTTTGTTCCTCTTCTACTGGAAGTAACTTCGCCATGGAGCTGCAGGAGCTTCTGGAAAGGATACTGGAGTAGCTCAAGGACAGTTTCAAGAACGGGATCCTTGGGAAAGTTCGACCAGTTAATGAATACCTATGGGTCACACACACACTATTTCTTAAAGCAAACTGTGGCACCACTTATAATTAACACAACAGTTTGAAAACTGACAAGTTGACGTAACAGACGTGAATAGTGTGTCTGTTCTGAAGATGCAAATCATATCAAGGAAGTGTAAGGCAACATGCACATTGAAATGATCAAAGTGCTTCAGCAACCTTCAAATATTGAATCACAAACCTCCGAATCCAAGGTAGATCTAGAGTGGAATTTGTCACGTTGTGGGTCCCTATTTGCGCATAAATGACAACGAAATCTCTATATTCTTGGTTTTGTGGTACGCTGGGCCTTCTCATATGTCGTACTACAATGACCATAAGCGATCTTGCGAGGCAATTACTGGCAACGAATCTATATGTGATTGAAACTAGACGCACTTTCGCAGCTCACAAGTTGAACTACAGTAAATCAAGCATGACATAAGCAAAAATTAAAACCCTATCAAACGCCGTATCTTAAGCTAAATATATCTACGAAGTCAAACTCAAAACACCAGTTTAGCCACACCATTGGTATTTAAGGAACTAGATGAAATGTACACAAACATTTCTTGCAGTCACTACAAGTGATTTAAGCTCGCCCATCTATGACATTTCTAATCTACAAGAATCAGCGAAAGTGAAGAGAGTTGAAATGTCGAGGAAAATGTTTGGTTAAGGTAAAAGCAAATAAATAAAGAAAGAGGCTTTGAATCATTTCGCCTAACTTTCCCTAACAACAAAGATTTATCTGGACATTCATAATTAGTCGAATTATACCAGACACCCATAACTACGTTGTGCTAATTTGCAAATAAGCAATAAAGGACAGCTGGTGGCACCTGCCAACAATCATCTATTAATCATCTAAGGATAAACACAAGTCAAGCGCTCTGGTTTAATCAACTTGTGTAATGTGTTCATCGAGGAGGAGTTTCGAGGGTAAACTGGTGTTTTCCCTTAAAAATAGAGAGAAAACGTAATTTAATGTTGTTATTTCTCAGATTTCTAGAGAAAGAACACAAGCGGAACGAGGTAACGAGATCGTTGGCTTCATTGACCGACACAGGCTGGAGAAATCTTTCCCAAGTAAACATGTTCTTCCTCAATCAAAGCAACACTGAATTGCCAGTTTAGCCATACATCTAAACTGGCTTTGGATATCGAACATTTTTCTTTCTGCAACGCAAGTTTATCAAAAGAGCATAACAGAAGACGATAAGCGCATTGAGCATTAGATAATAGACTTAGCGAGTGGGGTCGGGTTTGCGAATGTCGGGATAATTACGGGATTAATGTGAAACCTGAATCATAAATCGACAACCTATGAAACCATCTTGCCTACCCTGATAGTTAAGATTTCTAGCTAAAATAGTGTTTAAAATTACCGGTTTGGACATGCACATGTTTGAAAGTTGAAATTAAGCTTTCCCGATAGTTTTCGATGCGATTTGCACGAGTCTGTCATTTCTACAGCAAATCACTACCGTTTGAGGTATATACCCCTCCCCACCCCTCCTTATCCAATGATAATCGGGGAGTCCTCAGTGGAAACCAGAGTTTTGGGTGGGGGAGAAATAAAAAGGAATTTGCGATAGAAGCGAAAGTAAAAATCCTTCTAAAGACAAACTATCAAAAAATTTCAACCAAATCTAACGTAACAACGTTATCAGGAGCTGTGTTGGACGCTCGTCATACAAAGGACTTACAAAGAAAAAAAATGATCTTCCAACGAAAGTATTGTAATCTTTTCTGTAAGTACAATACGGAAGAAATGTTACATAAAACAAGATCTTTTAGAATTGCCTAACTACAGATTTCAATACAAAATCTAAAAAATTCGTTGTTTCCGAAACAGTAATAATTAGAGATAATGTGTTCTGCTGCTGGGGTAGCGTGGAATGACAGCTTGTGGGAAAGGTGGACGGTGGCACAAACGTCTGCTTAGTCTGCCATTTGAGTCAATACTCATGGGCATATGGCACAAAACTAATTGATATACTTTTAGACCAGCTCACTGAAATTTATTACTAATATCTGCTCCTCGGGAGGATAGGCAAAGTTTTGATAGGTTCAATTTTTACAAGGCCATCTACTGTACCTTCCCGATCAACCCAACATTTTCAAAAAATACACCATTCTCGACTCAATAAGAGTAAAACGAAGCTTCAAATTCTGCTCCGCAATTTTTTGTGCTCTAATCCGTAAATACCCCAAAAGCAGTTAATATTCAAATGTAGTCTTGGTGCATAGCCAAACTGGAAAAGCTACTATTTTCCTCGAGAATAGTCGAAGCCATTATCAAACTTACAAAAATGTTAAAAAATGTCCGCATCGCTATTAGCTTTCCATGTTCAATTACTTTATTTAGCTGTGGTACCGCTTTGTAGGGCAAAAATTTAGTTGGAGCCAAAGCTTTTCGTATACGATACTAAGTATGATTAGAGAGTTGATCAATATAAAGAATGTAAACACGTAAACAGTAAACAACTCCTCCTAGCAGCAAAGATAACCAGTTGTTAAGTATAATAGACACCCATGACTCGCGCACAATTGTAAACAAACACCACAGCACGCGGCTGTTCCCACCACCATCCATTCTCCCCAGAAGTAACAACGTGATGCGGATCCCAACAACAGACTATATTAACGCTGGTTTATTTCTACTAATAATCAATCTCAGCCGCTTAGAAAGGAGAGATCTCCATAGCTTTTGTCACTTTTCAACCAGTGCTTCACCCATATTTAAGATAGCTTCAAAAATCTCTCACTACTTACTTCGATTAAATATAATATATAATAACCCAAAATACTCTCGGCAACATTTTCTAAACAGACCGCAAAAATAGACAAGGCTAATAGTGACAGAGTTAAATTGAACTTTTAACCAATCTAGATTTTTTTTAGGGGTTTTCCTTAAACCACATATTTTGTCCGTTCCAAAAATTAATCAAATTTTTCTTGTTTTCCCCAAACCATAATAATTCTTAAACAGTACAAGTAGACATTTAAGAAAGCCTGTTGCTGACAATCTTCATACGTATCGAACCCTTAAACTTACACGCTGTTTGACGGGTACATAGCCAAAGTGAAGACGCCCGAGGACCGCCTGAATACCTGTATATAACGCTCCTACAGACTTACCAGCGTTAAGATTTACAACGAACGTCTAACACTTACCATACATTGTTCGAGCAGTCGCGAGGGGTGGCCACGTCACCGCCACGACCGTGCACACGAAGATGGTAATGACCCTGGCCATCTTTCCAGGCTGACAAATTCCACACAGAGTAAAAAAAAGATTACAGTAACAGCAAGGAGTGCGCGATCTCAAAAAAAGCAAAGTTTACGCTCTCCTTTATAGCAATCAGAATTAAGAGCTCCCCAGAATCATAAGTGACGAACAGTAAAGAGAAAAACAAAACTTACTTATGAAACAATCTGGAACTGTCCTGTAGCCGTTTGGACTAACAGCTGATGAAAACAATTCAATGAGGTGGTGACCCACAACGTCACCTTCGAAGCTAACTGGAACGCCGACTTGCCTAACCGAACCTGATCCATATATTTGATACGTAAATGAAACGTTTTCTTAAAATAATTATTTCGAATCAAGTCATTGATGTCTAATTTGTTCTCATAACAGGATTCAAGCTTTACTCTTTA
>JAUUDW010647302.1:0-10738 GCA_032361385.1 Panulirus guttatus | reverse complement strand
CGAAAAATAAATCCAAGATCTTCTTCAAGAGATATTGCAGATAAGGTTTACCGTGACGAATGAAAAGCTGTTCATAAACTGGTTTCTTCAGAAGTACATCAACTGGACTTACCATGCAGAGGGTGGAGATGTATCGGCTGACGGAGGCAGAGAAGCTTTTGTGGAGGTTGTGTATTCCATTGGCTACGTTCAGAGCCTCCTGTCGTGCCTCGTTCGTCAGTACGGAAGACAAGGACGGGCTCTGCCACAAGGCCAACTGCAAAAAGAACGTTCCTCTTGAGACTACTTGATATTAAAATACAGTGCGCCAAGTCTGAACTCCCTGGACTGTGTAATGTTCAACGAAACACTGAAGCCTCAGTGAGCCATTAAGTGCAAAAGCTACGAGACCATAGTGAACCACTGATGAAGCAATGATGTAATATTTTGTTACTGGTGAAGTACGGAAGCATTAGTTAAGTGATAAAGAGGTGCCAGAACCTTGTTGGTTCGTTATTTAAAGCACTGGGGGTTTCAATGAGTCATCGGTTCATCACTGCGGTACCGTTGAACCAGTGGGAGCACCGGGGTAAGAGTTAACCACTGGGGAATTACTGTGGTATGAGTAAAAACCACTGGGGAGTTAGCAAATCGGTAAGACGAGTAAGGGAACTATTGAGGGAACACCTGAAGGTTCGTCTTCCCCCACACCCTCCCCAACCTAACTTAGCCTAGCTTGGAAAAAAAAAAACACCCCCACCTAACCCCGGTGCACTGTCTTACTTCTAACGTAACTATGGAAGCAACAGTGACCCTCCGAACTGCCAACTCCACCAAAACAACAATATAGTCCTAAGGACGAATTAAGACATCGAGACGCCAGTGAACGACTTATGCTCTCCCGACGTAATTTCCTACGAGTCAGTTTTATCCACCGTTCATTAGACCGAGTCCTTCCGTGGCGTGTTTGCTGCCCAGCACCAGCCATCTTTCACCATGTACACTCGCGCCCATTACCGTCATAGAATCCAGCCGCACAGTCCAGGATAGACTCCACCTTCGCGATCTCGTGGTGTCGCACACTTGAGAACGGGTATACACACACTCGCTCACCTCAGTAACCTGCCTTCTTCCACAAGCGGGACCAGCAGACGACTAACCCACCGAAGGAAATAGCGAAACTACCAGGACGAGAGTAACCATGGAAACAGTGTCTACAGAGGAAGTCTTGAAACTACCCGTGAGAGTAAACCTGTAAAGCAACAGTGGAGAAAAAAAAGTTCGATGTCAACAGAGCTTTTGGGATCGAGAGACCGGATGTTTGTCGATATGAGGCTTGTGTAATCCCAAGGATTATTATTATTATTATTATTATTATTATTATTATTATTATTATTATTATTGTATTATTATTATTATTATTATTATTATTATTGGTAGTAAAATTAGCTTACGCTATTCTCAAAACGCTCAGAGAATATACTACAAAGTGTGAGATCCACATGTTCTACGTAAGTGGGAAAGGGAAGACAAGCCTGAGTTTACTAATGACGGGTTTTCAAGATAGTATTGCTGGAATTTGAGTGGTTCTCGGTCCTATCAAATGTACTTCTTCGTCTTGTCCAGATGGGTGTTTGGATCGAAGAATATAAACAGGTATCGGCTGCAGACGACAGTAGAGATCTACAGCTCCAGCAGCGGCAACCAAAACTCTAATATCAGGTCTCCGAACTTGCAACGCAATGGCCTTAACCCCCAGCAGCAGGATCCTCAACTTCAGAGAGCAGAGTCCTGAACGTTTTTAACAATAATGCTCTTATCCTCTCTACAGCTGGACCCCGAATCTTGGCCAGAGGGTTTCTGAAGCCACGGCGGTCGGTCGGGGGCTCAGTTAATCTCCACCGGACGTTTTACAGCTCAACAACAACAGGACTCTGACTGGACTTCAACAGCGTGACTCTTAACCTCCGGAATCACGAACGTTTAGTGACAATACCGTGAGCCTGAGAACCCCCAGAACCTCCAGCAGTAAGACCATGACCTCCTTAAACCTCCAGTTTTATGCCCTCGTGCCCGTAGTGCTCCTGCGTTTCCAGCCATATAACTATGGAGACTCAGAACTTCCAACGACACGACGACATCTCGTCTTATCGCCAGCATGACCCTTGACCTTCGAAAGCGAGTCTCGCCCTCCAGCTGCGGGGCGCCACACATCCCTCAGCCCCGGGAACCAGAACCTTCATTCAGCCTTCTTCCTAGCGAGACGATTCAACCTGCTTCGGCAGATCAACTCACCTTGAACTGATCCTTGACGGCCAGCACCAGGACGACAGGCGGCTGCGACGTCAGGTTATACGAAGCCACGACCATATCCAGAAGTCGGTCCTCTGGTGGTGACTCCTCAGGGTTGGTCTCGCTCTCATCTAACACCAAAACAAAGAATTTTATTTACAATTTTCTCCATACAACATAACTTAAACGTATTTTCCGTATTTTTCATCATGAGGCTCAATTTTCTGATTATTATCTATGATATTTTTAATCACTTTGAAAAAAATGACTATCCAATGCCATAAACTTGACCCAGTGAACATGAGCTTTTTTACCTCATGGCCTGATCTAAGCTTGATGACCTGAGGTTGACCCTATCACTTGATTTTCACCCAGATGACCTGGCCATGAATCTTTCAGGTCCTTCTGTTGCCTGTCCTTCCCACGTACACCCGTAATATAACCCGACCTTCACCCCGTGACCTGACCTTCATTCCGTGGCTTGTAGCCTTCATCTCGCGACCTAACAGTCTTCTCTTGATCGTCACTCAACTAGCCATCTCCTCCTGTGACCCAGCCTTTACATTATAACCCAACACCCAACTACTCCATGAAGTTATATGTAATTTTGACTTACCTCTTCCCCTAGAGACGTGTTCTCCTCCCCTTAACATAACACTTAAACCACTCCAGTACTTCCATCCCGAGGGGGCCGACCTTCAGTACCGCGACATGACACATTCATTACCTTATTAGGACCTGACTCTAACACCTCGACCTCCACCCTTCTTCACTAAGCCATCATCTCCTGACCTTAAAGATTGACCTTTAGACCTGAGGTTACCCCTCTAGACCATAGGCTTACCCGGGAAGGTGAAGTTGGCTGCTAGGAACACAATGATCCGGGTGTCCATAACGGCCTCCTGCCTACACTTCGCCAGCAACTCCGTCATCATGGACCCTGCAATACAAGGACTTCTTCAGTGTGATATCTTAAGAGGTCACGCCTGCACGCCCTTCAACAGACAGCATGTGGTCTGGACAGCTTGCAGCGTGTGTTTAAGGGAGGATTTCCTCAGTAGAGAGAGTATGTAGTCAAGTTATACACCCACAGTCATCTGTAGTAACGTCATTCACTACCCATACCCTGTTGGTCATGATCTTGGTCCCTCAGTCAGTGAATAGGATGCGATCACACTCATTCGTCAATAGACGGTATATGATAGAGTAAAATTAATACTCGCGTTCTGCAGTGGACTTGTGTGTGCGTGTGTGTGTGTGTGTGTGTGTGTGTGGGGTCGAGGTACACCTACACTCGCCTCGTTCCAGTTTTGGGCTACACCAATACTCACGGTGGTAGGGCGACAACAGGTGGTCTGGATCGCAAATGGTCTGGTTGTGGAGGTCTGGGGTCGGGGCAGATGGTGATCCACAGACCACTGGGTCAGACCAGGGCGCTGGCAGGGGATACGACACATTTAGCAAGCCTACGAGAAGAGAAAGGGCAACATATATGAAATCAACTCTACCTGATACGTCCCTGATATCATCCTGATAACCCTAATCATTTTTTTTTTATGTTGACAACAGCTGAACTAAGCTAATATATTGATAAGAGATCTGTTTTCGTCCTTGTGGTTTTTGCATTTTCTTTGAATGAACAGATCACAGTGATACTCTTCTTTATTTTAGTTTTTATTGATAAAACTTTAATCAGCATCAACAAATTTTGTATAATACACCATATTAAACTCATCCTTTGTCTCATAATCTACTGTTGTATAACAGTAACCAGCAGGGCAGCGATGCTCCATATGGTGGTAACCTTATCTCGGAAATAGTCAGTTTTCACCTGTATCCCTCCTTCCTCTGAGGCATTGATCTCTTTCGAAGAAATTCAATTCTTTCGTCGCTAACCCGAACGCCGTTACTTCTAGCGATCGTGAAAATAGAGAGAGGCGACTTGATTTTTCTTAATTCATTGACTGCTCATAATGATGTGTCTTTTACTGAAGTCAGTATTCTTGGCGAAATAATGGCACGGTAAATATTGGTTGCTGACCGCACCTGTTTCCACGAGGATGCAGTCCAACTCTTTATTTCCGGGTTGTTGAGGGTCCATCGTGCACCCGCAGTCTGGCAAGTGGAGGTTTTGCATTCAAGAATATTGATGTTTTAAACAACTCTCATAGATAACAACACCAACATATAAGAGGGTTGTAAATCTCAAAGAGACTTTACTGATACTTACCGTTCGACAGAGGCTCCAGTCAAGACGAGAAATACCCATCGAGGTCAAACCCTGAATGAGAAAAGGGGTGGGAGAAAGGGGGGAAAAAAGAGGGGGAAGATATCAGTGAGAGTTTTTGAGGAAGTGAGAGGATCTTACCCCTAGTACACGCTATCACTACGACCGTCGCTTACACTTGTGGGATAAACGCTATGGTTATTACATAGTGGTGCAGAACCACCACAAACGTACTCTGTGTGTTTTGGTTACCACAGGTGTGCTGTGTGTGTCTCAGCTGCCACAGATGTGTTGTGCTTCTCAGCTACCACAGTTGTGCTGTGTGTGGCTTAGTTACCACAGATGTGCTGCGTGCGTCGTAGTTACCACAGATGTAGTGCGTCTCAGTTACCACATATGTAGCGTGTCTTAGTTGCCACAGTAATGCTGTGTGTGTCATATAGTGGACGATGCACTTGCCTGTCACTGTGGGAAGGAGAGTGAGTAGGGTAACAGCAGCGCTCGACAGCGGCCCCGACATCTTTCCTCGCCACCGTTCACACCGCCGCCGTCCTTGGCGCCAGTTGGCTGGGCTCCTCTTGGTTCATTTACAGGCTGGAATCGACTCATACAGTTGTATTGTGGAGTCTCATGTATGAATATTCTCAAGAAAAGGGGCCTGTTATAGCATGAGTATGAGTTTCGCACACTTCCGGTACCTTACTCATGATTTATAGGTGGAGTTCAGCGATGGCACACGCGTCTCAGTTATCAATGAGGACACCTACCACTGGGTGGAAATGTGTACTTTCCGCTCCACCCTTGAATTTATCATTCATTTAGCCACTGCTCGTAACGCGAAACTCATCACAACACTTGTCACAACTAAGTACTCCGCTGTAGCGTTACCCAGTTTCTCTGGGCCAAGTCTCCACTAGATATTTCATGTGGTAGGACACAACTAGCGTAGGAGCGGACGTCTGGGCGAGTGGTGGTGGCGACGCTTGTCGACACCCCGGCCGTATCTGTACATTTCCCTTTGCCTTCAAACTTTACTTTGTTTACCTCGTAGCATCACGGAGTTCATTCTGATACCTCAAAGAATTTTACAAGAAAAAAAAATGCAGCTTCGTGTATTATCATCCGGGACAGCTTACGGAATAATATTGAATTTAAGATCAGGTGTTTGTACAAACAGATTTGTTGAATAATAAAACTACGGGTTTATACAGGATGCCCAAGTGATAACGGTGAGGAGCCTGCCTCTGTCACCTCACCACACGTCACCACCACTTTGTACCGTGAAGCCATTTTGAGTGTTTTGGAATTAAATGATAGGAATATGTATTTGCCCATATATGTGATTCTCTTGTACATTTTTTGACCCGTCTACTAGACAGAGGACGTATGCTTATACGGGGAACCACATGTGTATTAAGTCATTCCTAGCAGTGGTTCGTAAACGAAAGAGAAATATTTTCATCATATAAACTGTTTGGGTTTGTATGCATTGTCCTTCATTCTCTAAAACTTACAATGACGATAAGAAGTTTGGAAGACATTTGTAAGGTCCACATCTGGATACTGACCAGTTACTTTTTTATGTACAATAACAGCGGAAAGTCTGAGAAATGGGTATAATAAAAGAAAATCTCATATTTTTTTTCATTTTCGCAGTGTGGCCACCACGTGCCTTCAAAACAGCTTGTATGTGTCGCGGCATGAATTCAGGAAGGTTTCTTCAGTAATCAAGGTCAATTCCGTTCAACCAGATGTCTTGCTTCAAGAAGGCGAGGAATTGAAGAGGTGTTCCTTTCTTGAAGTTTAAGCTTCATGTGGGACCACAGCTCCTCGATAGGATTCAGGTCTCGAGAATTCCCAGGCCATTGGAGGACGTTCACCTGCTTGTCTGATAACCATTTCATGACCGTCTTTACCTTGTGACATGGTGCACTGTCTTGCATAAAAAAAGTTGCAGCCATTGATCTCATAAAAATTCATGTCACGAAGAACTTCAATGTTCTTGGGAAGCACATGAAATCCCCCACGCCCTCCCTAACTCTCCACTGAAGCAACCCCATATATGACTGAGTCTGGGTGTTTGACAGTCATTTGCACATAACAGATGTCAAGGGCTTTCATGTGTGAGGGATGTCTCAACTTGCCACGCCTCACTGTACCACACTGGAAAGTCGACTCATCGCTCCATAAGATCCTTCTCAGTTCCTCAACAGTGAAATGTTTGTAGTTCCTTGCAAAACTGAGACGAGCATCACGCATCTTGCGGGTCAGTAGGGGTTTTCTGGTCGGGGAACGAAGAGGCAGGTTTTAGGTGTTTCTGGCAGCGGTCTTGAGTGGTGTGTTCTGTATCACTCCGAGGAGGGTAGGATAAGCTTGCTTCAATTGTCTTGATGTGGTGTGTAGTTTTATCAATACTTGCCTCTTGATAAGCTTGTCATTAGTTGCTGCAGACTCTCTGGGACACCTTTGTACAGATTTACGAGGTGGAACTTCACCTTGTGGGATATTCTTGGTTTTTGCAACGAGGCTGTATATGGCCGACTTGCTCTTCCCTGTATGCTGACAGATCTCCATTACCAACATTCTTGCCTCCCTCAGGGCAAGATTCGAGCCCTTTCTTGTTATGTGAAGTTCTTATGCCCCATTCTAAGGTGTGGGTGGGCAGATGTGGAACGAAAAGTGAAACAAAAGCAAAAAAAAGGTTTGTGTTAATCCAGCATTTCATGGCACGCATTCCCTCTCTATAGCTTTTCCCATGAGACACTGACGCTCTCCTCCGTCTGTGGTGATAGGATCGTCAAGGAGAGTTGCCAATTACTAATGAACTGAGATCAGAGCATTCAGTAGGTGATAGGCACGGAAATTCTAAGGACGCTCAACCACAAAACAAAAGGGCCCATAATCCGTAGACTTTCCGCGGGTACTGTATATATGCAGTGTCCGCAAAAAAAAGTCCCAGATATATTTTCAAAGGCGATACACTGCTAAGCTTTGTTGTGGGTTAAAGCTTATAACATTCTCATGGTGAAATCATGGTACATCTGGTTGCTGAGACTAGTTTTGCTAATGGTTTGAGCACCAGCAACCCGCCTTAGTGTGGCTCAGGGATTGATTTTTTTTTTTTTTTTGTTCCTCTTCCAGGCTTCCACTTCAGTTTGTTATGAGTGTGTGTACCTTTTCCAATTACATTTAGCCAATACAGCAAAAGGAAGACAGCATAGTTGGCATAATTTAACTATTATTATTAGATGATTAATTTCATTGCAAAGTTAGAATTAGGTATGGTTTTCCTTGGTTTATTAAATTTCTAGTAGTGTTTCACTTTTACCCCAGGTTTGTCTTGATCATCTTAGCTGTCACTACTTTCATTTATTATTCAAAAGAAAAAAAAGAATGCTCCAAATCCTGCCCCCTCCTCTTTTTTCCCCTCCCATATTCTAGATCACTTCTACCAAGTACAAAAGTCTGCAACCTCGATTACTTTGGCTACATGCAACTGGAAATTGTATGCGCAGTATATGACCAGGATAACGACAAAAAAAAAAATAAATGTGACATATAGCCAGCAAGCTTGAAAAGGTGACAAAGTTTGGTATGAAGAACTGCATATTGGGTAAGCTAGAAACAGAGGTAAGAGAAAAAAAGAAAGAATTAGGAGAAGGATGAATGATTTTGAAAGAACTGTAGTATGATATTCTGATAAACATCCTGCTTCTTACCAGCCTTTAGTTATTGTACATACTTGGTGCTGAAAAAAGATGGTTTATGTTGCTTCATTGTTTTTTGGAATTGACTCATTATGTGCTAGCTCAGTTTTTGTTTTGTAATTCAGAATTTAGAGTGCAGTTTTGCATATCTGATTGCTCATTAAATATTTTGATCCTATGTAGTAGTTTATGACATACGTTGCATGATTACTCCTTCTGGTAGTTCAGGCTGACCACAATTTACTTACCAGTAAAGCGGCTGACTAGTTTATAAAGATTACAGACATTGGACCAAGGTTAAAGAGTTCACTGATATACATTATTTTCAAATCCTTGTTTTTTTTTTTCTCTGGTACCTCTTAACTGGAATTTGACTTGTAATGATTTAGGATGTCGTGTTGAGGAGGTACATTTACAGATTAATTCTAGTTTTGATGCTATTGCCCACCCCTCTGGCAAGAGTCCTGTTTTCTGAGAGATGGACATGAATGCTAAATGATATGTTGAAAATTGAAATTATTGTGCAAGAAACTTTACTTACTGATATATTAAGGGTCATAACATAAAGATTCAACTGTATCCAAAAGAAGATTAGACAGTGCAGCAGTTATTTTGGTAATTAGTCAGTGTTGTTGAGCCACATAATATTTGCTAATTTATTTTCCACTATTTCCGCCTTATTGCAGGATTATCAACATTTTACTTAGAGAAAAGTTGTAAAAATTGAGATTCTTAGAAATACAGTGTCAGTTCTGATGAGCAGAAAGATCAGTTTTAATTGCGCTAAGAGCTTTTACCCTTGTCATCTGTAAATCTAGGCAGAAGGGTTAAAACAGTCAAACCAATTAATTTTACCAAACTTCCAATCTGTGGGCCATGCTCCCTGCCCTAGCTTACCTCATTGTAAACCAGAAGTGGTGTAAAGGATAGTGATGTTTATGATGAACTAATGTAGCATCAAAATAATGTTTGACCCACCAGTATTTACAGTAAAAAATACATATTGATACAGCATTAATAAGACAGCAACCATTTACTTTCAGCAGTAGAAGAAATTTCTTGTAGTTGCTAAATTGTTGTCTGTGCTGGCTGCAGCAATGGTATTTCGGCAGCAGGAAGTAGACAAAGTATCTTCCTAACCACTTATATTCAGTATATGTTTTGGAAGATTCTGCTAATTTAGACTTCCATTTGAGAAATACACCAAGGGAACATTCATTAAATTTTTAATGCTTTCAGAAAGTGTTGAGATAATTATGGATAACTTTGTGGCTTTTGTCTGTACAGATGCAGAACGTGATGCTCAGCTGAGAAAGGTTTTGACGAGATGTACAGAGAGAAACTTAAGGTTAAACTCAAGAACACAAAGACAAGTGAGGTAAGTCTCATGGGGCATATACTGACAGAAAATGGCTCTCAGTCTTATGCTAAGAAAGTAGATGCACTGAATAACTTCCCATCTATGAAGGATAAGTTTGAATTTAAACATTTTCTGGGATGTTATTAACTAAATTTGTACCCAATATGTCTGATTAAAGAACCTCTTTATACATAGCTACAGAAGGACTGAGTTTTAGTGGGAGAGTTCTCACACATTTTTGGGACCTAAATAATTTAGTTTGTAAAGCACCAGTGTGGAGATTTTATTACTTAAGAGAGCATGTAACTTTGATTGTTAATGGTTCAAGATTTGTAGAAGGTGCACATATTTTTCGATATCTACATCCAGTTTCATTTGGAGCTAAAGTAGTGGCCAATATTCAAAGAAATTATGCTCTTTTAGCTATTGTGTTCATATGTATGGCATAGACAAAATTACTCTCGAAACTGACCGTAGATTCCTTGAAGATACCTTTACAAAACTACATTACTCTGCCTCTCAGACTGCAAAGAATTATTGCATGGATGTTAATTACAATAAGGTCATGATGTATGTGTTGATATATTAAGTAATGTAGCATGCCCTGGAGAAGCATTAAGCAGTGATGATATTACATATCAGAATAAGTATTTAATTATCCAGAATTTTTACAGGATAGACTTCACTGTTTTAACTTTTTTCATACGTCACTGTTTACGGCATAGTGAGGTAATGCCAAGAACAGGCAACGAATGGCCTCATATGATCACATGAAATCTACATGTCTTGCATAATGCACTGAAACCAGAGCAACCTGTCCACAGCCAGGTTTCCTATGACTGCTTCATATGCCCTGGTTCATACCAATGATAACACTTCACCCCTTGTATTCCATAATGCTCCAATTTGCTCTGTCACATGCATGCCTCACTCTCCTCCATGTTCAGGCCCTGATCACTCAAAGCATCATTCACTTCATTCTTCCATCTCATTCTCAGTCTCCCCCTTATCCTTCTTCCCTCCACTTCCGACAAGTATACCCACGTAGTCAACCTTTCCTCACTTTTCCTCACCATACATCCACCATTTCAGCACTGCCTCATTCACTCTCAACCATACCCTTCTTACTACCATACACCTATCTCTTTAAGACTCTGTCTTACTTTAGTCAGT
>JAUUDW010647291.1:0-10738 GCA_032361385.1 Panulirus guttatus | reverse complement strand
GAATCTCCAAGCTTGGGATATCACTGCACCTCTCTCTCTCTCTCTCTCTCTCTCTCTCTCTCTCTCTCTCACACACACACACACACACAGACAGCCCTAGCCAGCTACATGACGCGAGGGGTCCAGTGCCCTGGACGCGTGAGCCCAGCCCTGGGGGCCCTGTGTTCTGGTGTCTGGCGCGGCGAGTGTGAAACATCGGTAATGGCCGGTCCCGCCGTCGTACAAGCCACCACCGGCGTCGCCACTCAGGCACGGCCTCTCTGATCGCCCGCCCTCCCGCCCCTCCTCCTCCTCCTCCTCGCCAGCCGTCCCGTCGTCTTTATCTTACTTCTCAAGCGCTGGGTTCTCTCTGATTTCCATCTGCATCCTACAAAGAAGTCTGATTGCATCTTGCCTGCGACGCGTTCTATCAAGTCGCAGTCTTTGGAACTCGCTCTTACTCACCACAGCGTTCTGATCGTCCAGACTCTGTTCCTCACTCAATTAATGGCTTCTGATCGGCCCCGTTCCGCACTCATGTTATGGGTTTTCATCGTCCCCTGTCATGGTGTATGATGGTCCTCCCTCGTCACTTGTCATCTGTACTTCTCATGGATTTACCGGTCTTGATTCCACTCCCTGGTCGTTCCCATGTCGACCCATCTTGGTAGCTGGGTCGCCTCAGTTCCCGAGTCGGGTGGCGGCCCCTTTGTCATCCCTCGCGTCTGTGACTCGACTAGTAACGCCGCTCTTCGCTGGCACAAACTAGTTACGTCACATTACCTACACCAGACGTTCTAAACATTTAGAACGTTCGCGCTTCTAATTCATCAATATCTTTTCTGCACGACAACAAACTCCAAATTGACCCCTAAGCTTATCCTTTGTCTCCTGTTAAAGGCTCCTCCTCCCTCACCAGTTCCTTGGGTGACGGAAACCTGTGTGTGTACACCGTCAGCGCTGCCATCCCCCGCTGGGTGTCTGACGCGCATAGGGCCGTAACGGCCTCGCTAACCTGTGTTTGTAACGGTGATCTGCTGCCTCGCCGTAACCATACGCACAGGTGTTACGTGACGCCCCCTTGGAGAGGCATGGTTGATGGCCGTGACGGGACCGTAAAGAGAGGAGTTAACCTGTAACTGCAGCTGTTACTGTGGGTGTTCCCGCTGCTGCTGCTGCTGTTTGCTGTTACTGATGTTTGCTGCTGCTACTGCTGCTGGTAGTGGATGTCTTGTTCTTTACAGCTGTTTAGTGTTGCTGATGATGACGGCGATGTTCAGTGCTATATTACTGCCCTCGTTGCTTTTAACAATTGAAGATGTCATTATTATTGCTGCTGCTTTTGCTGACTAGTCGATGATCTGCTGCACAGCCGCATCAGCTGCTCAGCTGTGCCGTCACGGTGAAGCGAACATGTGGGTGGGATAAAAAATGAGCCAAGGAACGTGCCGTGTAATCCTGTTTATTGTAATCGCTTGAAATTTCTTTCACGCTTTCACTGGAAGCACACTTAACATACACCGCCATGTAGGAATACGTAGATACCTTAAAAATGTCTACCATTTTCTATGTTCGTATTTCATTGGAGTAATATTTACGTATTTCTTGACTTAAGTTGTAATACGCCACCGTATAACCCCTGGGAGACAGACATATGGTTAGCAGGTATTTTATTGGAATATTTCCCCCCCCCCTCACATACGCATGACTGCTCGCTCTGGGTGTGCTACATAAAGGCCAATTTCTGTTCCTCGTTTTTCTTTCGCATACCCTCCGGCAGACATGGGTATGTGGGAGAAGGCAGTAGGCGGACCTCATGCCCACACCCACACGCGGGGAAATGAGGTTAAAGTAAATTGAACCTGAGGAAAAAAATAGCAAAGCGTTGATGGATTCGAGATTGTGCTCACTGAGTGGTTTGTTGATGGACCTGGGATTGTGTGCTTACTGAGTGGCCTGTTGACGGACCTGGGATTGTGTGCTTACTGAGTGGTCTATTGACAGACCTGGGATTGTGTGCTTACTGAGTGGTATGTTGACTTTGGGCAATAAGGAGAAAATGAACTCAAGAATCTGACTTCGGAGCTCAGTTCGTGCGACAGACGTTACACAATTTCGGAAAACATGGACATAAGTCTTCGTATTCTTTCCAAGAGAGATTACATCATGGTTAATCATATCAAGGTTAATGACTGTAGAAAGCGAACAAAGGAAATGATAAATGAATTTGCGACGTGTGAACCCCTTTCCGCCCGGACCTGCTGCAGTGTTGCGGTGACTCGTTCGTTCTGTTGACCGAAATGCTAATTAGTCCAATTACCTTTGGAGCTGAGTTGAGTCTCCAACACTCTTGTGCGATTTGAACATTTGTTACACCCTTTGAGCACGACCTTTTTTTTTTTTCAAGGGCCAGATCAAAGGCTATGCAGGCCATATCATATTCAAGGTTGGCACCGCCGTGCACATGGGTCGTACTGTCGTACTCGAGGACCGTGCCGTCGTGCTCAGGGGCTTAACCAACAGCAGGCGAAGCGTGAGGGAGGAGCACTTGACCGCCTTCTCCTCGAGCGGCACCAGCGGGTGAAATGATGGAGGGAGTGAGGGAGGGAGAGTGGTGGCGGAGGTCAGGTTGGGTCAGGTCAAGCAGCCAGCCGGCGGCCCGTGTCGGCGTGTGAGGGGTCTTTATAATGTCTCGCCTGAGATGGTATCAGGCAAGAGTTTTTTTCTTTTCTCTCTCTCTCTCTCTCTCTCTCTCTCTCTCTCTCTCTTAGATCTAGGATGTGTGGCGGCAGTGGCTTGGCCGGCCAGCCGGTGGTAGCGGTTGGGGGAGACAGACAGGCCCTTACCGCGCCTGGGTTCCTTCCTACATTACGTAAGAAAAAGGAGAGGGTGGAAGACCGTACGTAACCTGTACAGGGATGACGACATACGATGATGTTAAGTCGCTGAGGCCGTATTGTTGCTGAGGTACCGAGTCTCGGGACTCGGCAGACTTCGAGTTTGTTTGGCAAGTGATTGTGTTTCGCGAAGAAATTACGGTTCTTTATCCCAAGGGTTGAAACAGAAAATGACGAACTTCTTCGCCGGTCTTCTTCGAGCTCAGGTTCCGGAAGCCCCATGGAAGTTCTTCATACGACCTTTAACTACCGGTTCACGCAGGAAGTGAAAGAGCGATAGAAAAAGAGGCCCCCCGAAAGTCACCATACCCGGAGATGTTACCTGAAGGATGTCATGTGCGACTTCATTAGCATAACAGTACTGAAGATGTCAGATTATAAGTCATTTGTACACTAGGTCGATAATACTCTCCGGCCATGAGTCTGCCTGGTTGTGGATAGGAGGCTGTAGTTTTGGTGCATTACACATGGAGGTAGAGAATGGAATTGAGTGAATGAGGCCTTTTCTTCATCTGCTCCTGGTGCTACCTCACTAATGCAGGAAACAGCAAACAAGTTTGAAAGAAAATATAAAGAATAAAATACCAGTAAATAAAGAGGATATTTGAAGAACTTTTTTCTGGTCAACATTTATTCTATTTGACTGAAGAGCAATGTTAGTCTCCCAAGACCACATGATACATATCCCAAAACACGTATGTTTGAATACTTACTGTATTCATTTTCGGGATATTGCTATGTAAACTCACAAACAATTTCTCAAGCCATCTTCATTAAGTTTACCCACATCAGTAAGTGTGTTTATGTTTTTTAATGTATTAAGCCATTATATTACACATTTTCATGATTTCATCTCTGGAAGGTCTTACATATATGGCACATTAAGAATATGAAAATGATGTGCTTCCCATAACGTAACCATTAGTGGGCTTAAATATGATTCAAATAATTCTACAAGAGCTTATGATATAGGAATCTAATATCATCTTGCTCTGGTATCAATATAAAAGACAGTATGACTGTAGAACCTTACATTATCAAAAATACTTCAGTAACGGTAAAGAACAAATAAACAAAATGATAAATGCAAATACGAATGTTTTTCAAAAATGTTGCGACTGCAAGGTGTTCATGTCATTTTATGAATCTGTCCCCTAATACTCGAATGTTACGAGCGCAAAAAGTTGCTCCATGAGCTGTCGCTCTAAAAAGACCCTCTGTACTTATTTGGGCAGCATGAGTGTTTGGCATTCCTCATGGGGTACATGTGTCTGGTACCAGTAAGTGATGTTAGAATGTCAAGTTTGTTTGTTACCTATGTGATGATGTTTGTGGTATGGGGAGTAAATGTCATGTGTGAGTCATATCGATGTCCAAAACAGTTGATGTTTTTTTTGAGTGAGAGTGGTTGGCTATTCATGATAAAGGAAGGATGAAGACTGGATTCATGTCTCTCTGGGATTAAAGAGATGATTTAAGATTTCTGTGGAGATATGGGTAGTTTCTTTCCGATGAGCCCATGTTATAATTGTGATATTTAATGTTCAACCCTCAATGAATAATTACCTTTGGTAATGCTGAAAAATTCTAAGTGGTTTTAGCCCTGAGCTAATAGATGACTGGGGTCAGACCATCATTTCTACAGATAACTGCCAACTGAACTTCTCGAAGACCTTCCCAGGTTGTTTATAACAAAACCAAGACCAAATACATTCCACAAGTATATGCCAGAAGGGTGACTGACAAAGGAAAGGAGGTGTGGATATCTCTGCCAGCTTTGGAGTTCTGAAGAAGTCAGGTGGTCAGCCTGATAATGCCTGAAAGCCAGCAGGATAATGATGTCAGCCCCAGGTGGTAACTGCTAATTGGAGGAGAAAGCATCTGGAGCAAATAAGAACCACTATCACTGAATGCATGGTAAGCAAAGTTTGAGAGGGCTTCAATTTTGCCAGAAGGTAAGGAGCTAAGGACTTCTAACCCCCAAAGATCTTGGAGATTATCTTTTGAGCTTATGAGAAAACTAACCCTGGAAAGAAGCAGCTCAAGCATGTTGACAAGTTCATCAGGAGGAAGTTCAAAGAAGTGAAAGCAAGTTGTGTTAACCCCTCAGCAGAAAACTGATATAAAAACCATCAAAAAGGAGACCTTAGGACAAGACTACGCCAGGAGTCTCAAATAAGTAAAACAGCTTTGGTGGACATTCCATTTCATCTTTACCTATGCAGCAAAATCTCAATCCTTTCAGTGCATAATACTGTTTTATGGCCTACTGGGGAGGGGTTCCGATTCAATAAAAGGCAAAAAAAAATACTGTTTTTGTCAATGACATAAGATCTACCTAATGACCTATGCAGCCAAAACATGGACATGGGATGAGTCACAAAGGTCAAGAATCCAGGCAGCAGAAATCAGTTATTTGAGAGGAGCACATGATACGACTAAACAGAATGAAGTGAGTGATGAAAGGGATGTATAAGAGATCTGGTATGGCAGGGTATGAAAAGTAAATGAATAGCAGAATGGTAGAATGGGTGAAACATAATACTTTGAGGTGGTCTGGGCAAGTGGAAAGAATGCAAGACAGAGTTTACGAGGAAAATGTGTGATAGTACGGTTAAAGGGGTTAGTGAGAGAGACCACCTGTGACATAGAAAAACAGAGTGGAAGAGTATTGGAGGGAAAGATATGGGAAAAGAATGCATGGAATGATGCATGCAAGGGATGCATGTAAGGATAGGGATAAGTGGAGACTTTTTGCTGTAGCACACTCCCTTAATGGGAGTTCTATAAGGGAACAGGCATCAGAGATATGGATAGACAGACAGACACAAGATCCAACAATCATGGGTCTATGATCAATGCTTTCCAACTAAATAAAATTACAAGAGCTCACTTATGATTCTGTTGATCCTCTACAGGGCCCATCTACTGTTCTCATAGCCTTCCTATCCTCTATATTATTGTACATTTCCTCAGCAGATAAATCAAAATGAGTGACTTTCTTCCTCATTATGTTAAACTCCATAGCATTTTCCTTGCTTTTGAAGGCATAAAATTACTCATATGGCCTCTCAAAATACTGCTCTAGAGTTGCCTTCTGCCAGTGGCCCACTAAGGGAAAGGCATAAAAGGCTAAGAAGCAGCACTGGAGTTCACCAATTATGGAAACTCTTTTGCCATGGCCACCCCCTTGAGGAAGTTCCTAAAGTGAACAGGTCTTAGAGATACAGACAGATAGATAGATAGATAGATAGATGGGCAACTGGAGTCAGGCTTCCCCCATGGGTAAGATGTGTGGGCTACTCAGTGTTCCACAGACAAGCAGCAGACATTACCAAGCCCAGCGAAGGATATGCGGCTTCATACTATGGTCACTAGTGGGATACTGAGGCCTTCTATTCTGCTCTCATGACCCATCCTTTCTTTGAGTTGTCAGCTACAGGCAGCCAACATAGATTGCAGTGCATGCACAGTTTAGCTAGCAGTTGGAAATTAAGTGTAGGTAGTAGCTGGGAAGAAGCCGCCGACCAGGAAGGTATATTACCAGTACTACCTGCCTGGGTATCGGAAGGGTTAGTGATGGCTGTGTAATGAGTCAGCACTTCAGTTGTTGTCAAGTCGTATTCCTCTGACCCAGGTAGCTATCTTTCCTTTCTGCCTCACCCACACATGGACAGCTGGGATTCTGTCCACAAACATACAATATCTCCTTGTGGTACACGACACTTGACAACAATTAACTCACACAACTGATGCTTCGTAACTAGATTTTTCAGTGGTGAGCACTATGCGCTAGCCCTGCCTTTCAGCAAAATGTTAAGAGCAGCAGATAGTAGTAGTAGATAGGAACATTAGTCAGGACCATTAGGTAGAAGCGGTAGGTGGAACTATTAGGTGGGGGCATCAGGTACTAATAGTAGGCTGGTACATCAGACAGGAACGTTTGGTAGACACAACAGATAGAAGTAATCGGTACGAACATTAGGTAGGAGCCTCTCAAAACATTGCGCTAGAGTTGCCTCCTGCCTGCGGCCTGTGAAGGGAACGGGCATCAGAGGTATAGACAGATGGATAGGAAATTAAGTGCATAGGTTGATGTCAACAGCCTCCTACTATGTTGGTCATTAAATGACATCTATAGAAGCAAAAGGGTTAAGGGGAACTTCAGCATCTTTTTTTGTGAGTATATATAAACTGTAGCACTGTACTGCATAGTTAATTAATTTAGATATGGTAATAAGGAGAGTGTGGTTGAAAGAGCTGAAGAGGATGTGTTGAAATGGATTGGACATATGGAGAGAATGACAAAGTGGATCTGTGAGTCAGAAGTGGAGGGGAAAAGGAGAAAGGGGACACCAAACTGGAGATGGAAGGATAGAGTGAAAAAGATTTTGTGTGGTCAGGCCCAAACATGCAGGAGTGAAAGGTGAGCACAGGAGAGAGCAAACTGGAACAATCTGGTATACAAAAGACAACGTGCTGTCAATGGACTGAATGTGGGAAAGTGAAGCTGCCTGTGGAAACCATGCAAAGGTCTGTAGGGCCTGGTTGTGGATAGGTGCTGTTTCATTACACTGCACATGACAGTAAGAAAATGAGTGTGAGCAAATGAGGGATGTCTTCATCTGTTCCTTGTGTTACCTCGCTGATTTGGGAAAATGCCAACAAGTATGAAAGAATGAAATGAAAGAAAGAACTAGTTGTTCTTTCCTTTATTTTTTTTAACAACTTTTAAGTCATTCCTTCCAATTTATGTGAGGGCAGTACGTGATAATCCATACAAATTCTGCTATAGTCCTACCACCATAAACTGTACAAGTACAGCTGGAGTTCCAAAGGGGCCAAAACTCTATCCCAACATAAGGTTCTCTTTTAAAAACTTAGTCTTAAAAGTGTTACACACCTCTATTGCAGCCTCTATTAATGCACTTTTTTACAATTCTCCACAACTACACAAGCTCTCAGCTGTACCATTTATATTTAATATTTCTTGAAGTTTCTTTCCCCAACCTCTTGACATTCACCCTCCTCATGGCCATCTAGAATAAAAGGAAACCTTGCATATTACTAACATACAATCTTGCAAGCCTCAACTAAGCTTGTCATAGACCTACAAATAACAAAAAGTTATCTGAATGATACTCAGTAATAAATGAAACATATAAGACTACCATCAAAGGAGTCGCCTAATACAGTATTAACATATACAAACTTTCATTTGTACTGGAGTCCTCTTGTGACTTTGCAGTTTCTTCATCTGCAACAACTGCATGTTCTCTTTCCTTTACTTTTCTGGGACGATAGTCTTTCAAAATTGCTGCCAATAAGAAAACAAAAAATTCAAGATCAAAATACATTTCTGTCCTGCAAGGAGATGCAGTGGAAGAGTACTGGAGGAAGAATGCAAGGAATGGTGAATGTGAAGGATGGCAAGCATGGACAAGTAGAGACTCTTTTGCCATGGCCACCCCCTTGATGAGAGTTTCCAAAGGGAATAGGTATCAGATATATAAACAGACAGAAGTTTGCTAATGCAGCATTTCATATACAATGTCATATATTACCAAAATGTAAAGTACCTGAACTTAATCCATTCATTTCAGTAAAGCTCTGGTGAAGAGGTATTTTTATAATTTTCTCTTTCATACTTATTGACCATACCCCACATTAGCAAGAACAGATGAAGGAAAGGCCTTATTTGATTACATCCATTCTAGAGCAGTCATGTGCAGTGCAGAAAACCGCCACCCTAACCACAACCAAACCCCACAGACATTTCTGTGGATTCCCCTAGCTGCTTCACATGCCCATGTTCAGTCCACCAACAGCACATCACCCCCTGTATACCACATCACTCCAATTCATTCTATCCTACATATGCATTTTACCCTCCTGTACGTTCTGGACCTGGGCACTCAAAATCATTTTCATTCTATCATTCCATCTCTAATTTGGTTTACCTCTTCTCCCTGTAACCTCCACTTCTGACATATGTCCTTTTAGTCAACTTCACCTCACACATTCTCTCCATATATCCAAACCATTTCAGCACACCTGTCTGAGTGCACTGTTATCTCACTATTATGGGAGAGCAGTTCTCACAATTGTGGGGGAGCTGTCTGAGACCTTCAGATTATCTGAACCAAGAAAATGAGAGACAATAAATGTAGGTACAGTAATTGGTCCAAATTAGTCCAGGAAACAGACCACTAAAGGCAATCAAATTATAACTACTTATCACACAATAAAGTTAATCATTTTACCCTTTTATTCAGTTTGATATTAAACCAAAAATGGATTAAAATAAGTAAGAATATCAAGACCTGGCAACTCTGACAAGATCCACAAAAAAAGGCAAGAGGAAGGGTTAAAACTTGTAACACCAGAGCACCAAAGTTTGGTGCTGTTGGTGGAAATAATAATAATAAAAAAAGGGGTTATATATTACAGCAACTGGATGTGGAAGGACTAAAATTCAAAAATCAACTCTACAGAACTCCCCCTGGTATCATTAAATGTGTTCAAGAGATTGCTCAGGCCCTTATAAATTTTGCAATATATACCATTACTTTCACTTGAAGTTTTGCATGTCAACAGAGATGGACGCCAGGCATGTACACTATTTTCATCCGCAAAACTATAGAGCAAGTCAGGATCATCTGGGCTAAACTCAACACGGAACACTCTTGAAGTATGTCCCCCATAGTTAACCACTGGCTTTCCTGTGGGAGTAAAACTATGAATTTTAACATGAAAAACTTTAAAAACTTAGAATCACAATAATCAACTCTTACAAACAGTCAGCCTCCATTCTAAACTGGTATGATTATTCTGAAATGAAATACAATAACTCTAGGAACATTTTAACCCTATTGGTGCTAAACACAGATATATCTGCTATGATACTCATACACACTTGATGTGGGAAGCAAGTTTACCCCATTTCCTCACACAAACTTCTTCCATGACATGGGAATATCCTCACATCCTAGAAAGCCCCATCACATCTTGTGTACTGCCATCTGTGAGCAACATCGTAACCAGTGAAAGTGTTAACAATCGGTCAGCTGTTTGCTCACATGGTAAGTAGTTCAGTGTTTTGAGGTTGAGATTGATTTCATTGATGTAATACTGTGTTTATATGTTATACCTTACATATGTATTTAGTTTTATAAACCCTGTAACCTGATTTACTAATAAAAGATAGAGGTTTCATAATGAAGCAGTAAAATGAATGACAGCCGTGTTCATCATTCTTCACTCTTTTTCTGTTCAGAGTTCATGTGTGCAACATTTAAGCCTGATTCTATACTTCTGTTAGGCAAGTTAAAGACACTATATTATCCTGATTTTCCTATGCATGTTTTGTCATATTAAAGGCATCTATAGGCCAGATATTTTTGAAGGTTCAACTTATGCAAGCAGTGCAGCATGGAGTGTTTGTTTACTCTCAATCAGCTAACTCATTACATGAGTGAACAGCCATTCAACCAATGAGTTTTAACTCCAAAGTTTTATTAGTCAACTATCAATTGACAACTATGTAACTATCATGCTGTATATTCCATTCTATGCTGATGTAAGCCAGGAGTTACAGAGTAAGCTGCTAAACAGAGCTTTTATGTTCATGTTTATATTTTCCAAAAGTTTAGTTTTCGTATAGTAATCATGTGGCAAAAAAAAAAAAAACTGATGCAGATACTGAAGTCATTCTGGCAGTATCTGAGAGCTGGAGTGAGTTTGAGGACACTGATGATAATGATGCCTCTGAAGTACAATTGGCTGATAAGGAGGTGGAAACATTTGACCCACTTCCATCAACCAACTCAGTTACATCAGTTCCTGTGCAAAAAAAGGCTATC
>JAUUDW010647290.1:0-18170 GCA_032361385.1 Panulirus guttatus | reverse complement strand
ATTTGGAAAAAAAAATATGTAAATAGAACTAACCTTTGTGCAATCATCAGCTTTAAATTCAATCTCTTGAGGTTTTATTTTAAGGCTCTTCAAGAAACCATCTTCCTCATACCCAGGTGTGTAAGGCATTTTTGCATCTGGCATCTGAAAAAAAAAAAGTAAAGTACAGGTATTTTTATACTGCAACTTAAGAGTTTCAGGTGATCAAAGGGACTGCGGATGATTTTACCTGCCCCTTTATTCAAGTTTTCTAGTTGATGTCTTGTGTAGAGGACAAGGAGGAAGACCAGGAGGTACGTTTGGGAGAAGCAGAAATTGTGTACATGTGCTTGAGTTCAGGCATAGAGAGGCCATCTTAAGTCCATGAAGGATGTTGATGATAGGTGGTGAATTTCATGGTTTGTGTGTGTGTGTGTGTGTGATTCCCTATATAAGCAATATGGAGAGGGAGTTATACAATGCACAGTATTGTCTACACACACAATTCCTTACTTAGTTTGTTTCGTGTTAGGTTGGAAGTAATACTTAACATCTTTTCTAAGGCATTTCTTAGTCTGTTACTAAGTCTTTTCATTGTTTTCTGCTTTTGGTAATTTTGAAAAGCTGTTCTATATCTACATTTGTCTAATGAATTCCGAAACTTTAAAATTGTAATCTTATCTCCCCTCTTCCTTTTTTATCCATCATGGTATCTATGATTACTGTTGAAACTGTATAAGATCTACATATTTCTTAAAGTGAGATAATGAAATTGGTGATGTATACTTCCATACAAGTCGTACATTCAGAACTTTTTCCATGTACTTAAGGGAAATTTTGACAGTAACCACTCTGTAGTTTGCCAACTTGACAACAAACTTCATATTACAATTTAGCAAGTGTAGTGACAATAAACAGGAAGATATAAGGCACCTGTAATAGCTAAATTGACGTGAATGACACTATAGGAGAGATGTTTTTCATTGCCTTATGTGAAATTTATTGTTTGAGTGCTTGGAATGAGGGTACTTTGCCAAAGGACTAAATGGATGCAATAAGTGAACTGCTGTACTAAGGTAAAGGTGTCATGAATAAATGAGAAAACTTTAGGGGATTATTTTCTGACCAGGTACATAGGAGTGTTGATTTTAGAAAATGAAAAACTGCATATAACACAGTAGATAAAAGGCAAGATAGGTATTAGGAAGGATGCTCGCAGGTGGACGAGACATTCACAAAGAAAACAGTAACATCACAAAAACTATATATATAGATGAAAATTTAAAGAGCATACATAATAAACATACTTGAAATCAGTGTAATGTCTGTCTTGGAAACCTCATATTCTGCATATAGCAAACCCTTCTAAAACAAGACTTCAAAATTAATACAGAAGGGAAGATTTTCTGCCCCACCCCATTCCTGCCCATATAAGTCACCTTTTACAATCAGAAGATACATGGGTGGTATTATTTCGCTCCTATCCCGAGGAATATTATTATTGTTATTATTTTTTCATACATATTCGCCATTTCCCGCATTAGCGAGGTAGCGTTAAGAACAGAGGACTGAGCGTTAGAGGGGAAAATCCTCACTTGGCCCCCTTCTTTGTTCCTTCTTTTGGAAAAGTAGAAAAACAGGAGGGGGGTTGGATTTGCAGCCCCCTACTCCCTTCCCTTTTAGTCGCCTTTTACGACACGCAGGGAATACATGGAAAGTATTCTTTCTCCCCTATCCCCAGGGAGCTGTACAATAGTAGGATGTATGAAAGAGATTTTTCATGTCACCTTGATGGATAATGGGAAGTGGCAGTTTGGATGTAGCTAGATGACTGGGCAGAATTCATTATTTCGTACCTGAAGTAGGTACTGGACACTGACAGCAAAGCCTGCCATATCAACAGGGAATTTTCTGTCTGCTTGCCATCCATCATACCAGCTGAAGAATTCACCTCCTTTTAACACTGGTGTTGAAATACCAGCACTAGTTACCAAGCCCACAGGCCACATAGACACACGATTTGTGTACCGCATCTGTGTGAGAAAGTCAAAGCATCAATTGACACTTAGTTAGGTCACATGTAATAGCTACATTGTGAAAACTGATATCTCATTTCAATGAGTAGATATAATTATTGTCAAAAATCTTTTATTCTTTAGCTTTCTTTACTTTAAGGTAAAACTACAATTTTCACTAAATGATTACTCTCAGATGAGTTAATTCAATGTTAAGGTAGCTCAAAAGACTGTTACCAACCTCTTGGAACACTCTTAGGTCGTATGTGTTGTCATCATCAGCAAAGTAAACAACCCCTTTTGTGGCATGTTCCCGCACCCACTGTAGACCTCCGTTACGGTTAGCTACACCCTTAGGTTTGAATGCACCATTCTTGTACTTCTCTGGCATTGGGGCTGTTGGATTTATGCAAGTGTTACTATGCATTGCTTTCAATATAGTGAAATAGACTGACTTCTAGAAAATAAGCAGTTACATGAGGGTTATCTTTCAAAACTACCCTCTTTCCAACATTGTATGTAGTATTCCAAGAATTTGGCTTGAAGTTCTTGTGGAAACCTTAAACAGGTGGTGTATAAAAACTGTGCTTCCATTTAGATGTCACTGATGTAATCTTGCTCAGTCACCATCTATACAGGGTAATGTGCACCAAACTTTCATAAAAGGAAGAATTTGTTGTCAAGTCTGAAATACAATTTCTCCTTGTAAACTCAGGCAGCAGGATCCTCCATAACCTGACATTACCAGACTCCACCTGCTTGAGGTTACACTGAGAGTGAAAAGTCACCTTTGTTGAACTGTATCAGTATTAGTTGACAAAGCCATGTACAATCTGTTCTAAGAACTTATGGATTCTAAGGAGCCCATCCTGTCCCAGTTATTCTGTGTAATGCTGCCTTTGAGTTGCAAGAGCCCCTGAATATGGAGGCCCGTGATTAATTGGGTAATTGATAAATGAAGTAAATAACCCAGACATTCATGAAGATTTGCCAGTGCCCCGGTTTTATACGGTTACAGTGAAAAAAAATGTGATTCTGGGGTGTAAGTATTTTGTTCAGTAGGTGTGATGAATGCTTTATTTCTTTTTTACATCTCCAGAATACATTTCAACTTCAGACCAAATTACTGAAATATGCTTGGGTGGATATATTATTGGCTTGTGAAGATAGAGGTCTTCTTATTAACCCAAAATATATCTTAGTCCCAAAAATCTTGCACACCAGTAGTCTAGGTTTAGGAGGATATACAGTAGGATATCTAAAAGAAAATTGATAATGAGAAAACTAAACAGGGTTGGGATACAAATATTCATTTTTCAAAACTTTGGTGGCTTTTATTAACTTCAAACTTAAAAATAGGATGCCATATATACAAAGCTTAAGACAACTGATTAAAAAGTACTAATATATTACTTAACAGAAAATTTGAGGCATTTCATTAGTATAGTAAACTGCCGTGAAATTGAATCCTAGAGTACCTTCTGTTTGTGACATTTTATTCTAAGGCATTAAATTAGTACAGTAAACTGGCTTGAAATTGAATCCTAGTATATCTTCAGTTTGTGTCATTTTATTCTAAAGGACAGACGGTTGGGACACTGTTTATTATCTTTGTCCATACTTCACTATGCTTTGCTATTTTACATTTCATAGCACTGACTGAATTTTTATTTAACAAGAGTAAGCCCTTAGTGTACCTTAGTTACTCTGCTATTTCAGATTCTTTCTCTATTTCCTGTCAGTATCCTTCCTCTAAACCTTCACTTATAACTTTTTGAGGTAGAGAAAAAAAAGGACTTACTGAGGAGGTAGGTGTGAGGGATCCCAGAGTAGTCGAGGTAGTCGAGGACACGTTTGTTGGTAACATTGGAATCATCAGCAATAATCCAGTGAATGCTGGGCACATTCATGAGTGTCTGGGCGAATCGTGTCAACTCTGGAATCTGAGGTAAACAATGGTTACTGTGTAATGACCTAGTCCTGGTGAGGAAGTGACTGTTCCAGTGATCTACTTTCACAGTAAGCTGATGGATGCTCGTGACATTTCATGATCAATAAGTAATGTATCTTGTGGCCTATTTCATAAGGATGTGGCCGTTCCTGTGACTTATTCACAAAAATTTATTGAATGTTTGCAACCTATCTCTTGGTCACCAAGTGGCAGCTTTGGGGATTTATTCTATGACGGATAAGTAATTATTCTGATGACCAGTTTTATGGTTGACAAGTGTCTTCTCAAGTGAGTTATTTCAAAATTAACTAATGGCTGTTAGGATGACCTATTTCGTGGTTAAAAATGCGTTCCAATGATACATTTTACGTTAACAACTTGTCACATCAATTACCCATTTTATAGGTAACTGGATATTGTCAACTACATTTTAGAATGATGACACAGACCCAAAGTAGTTTCACTGAGCTTGCAAATGAACAAGTAACTGCTGTACTTCAGTTCAAAATTTGCACTAAGATCAGTTGTATCGATTCATCTTAAGTGCTTAATTTCTGTAGCGATTCATGTCAAAAGCCTAACACCTTTAGTCTGATCCATCTTTATTATAGTGAGCCATTTGAAAAAAACCAGCATAGATGACAGTGATGCAGCGGTGAATTTGGAGGCTTTGTTTGTGTGTGTGTGTGTGTGTGTTTGCTTATTAATGTACTATCATTTAACAAGTGTTAACTTAGCTTTGGTTCACCTTTACGTGCACATTTCAAACTGATTCAAACATTTGCTTACATTCCGGCAAGACACCATAATTTGCTAAATACTGCGTAGAGCGAAGTGCAGGACCGTGGTCTTCACCTGGTCATAGGAAGTCTTAATGGTGAAATAATTAAAGCTGAACAAGAAACCATCAGTATTGGGATCTGAAAAACTGCATATCTAGGTCTTGATATCAGTAACGCAATCGTATTTACCATCAGAATAAGAGATGGCGCCACGAGTACAAATGAAAAGACTGATCGGCACCTTTCTGAATCTATATAAGCAGGTTACGTACTCTTAGTTTTCGAAAGATTTCTTAGTCTTTTTATGGTTTCCTTGGGTACAGAAAATCCGAGGTGCATTCATAGACATGAACACGTGTACGTCATTCTGCATGGTTCCATCGTAGTGACCGAGTGTTAATGGACTGAAGTGTCTTTATACGTTCATATATAGATTGTGTGAACCTCGGACTGATCCCAAGGTGTTGCCAGCTTCGAATACTCCCCTTTGGTAGCTAGACATTTGATACTATTCGTGTTAACAACAGAACGAGAGAAATTATCGAGTGAATCCTAATGTTTGCTATGAACTGTACCAACAGGGTGAACTGGAGAACTTACATAATTTACTTAAGAACGACGTGTGGATGACCTAGCCATACCCAATTTTTGCAGGTGACTTCCACATTTGCCATCACTAACTGGACTAAAAGTAAGTGTTTTTTTCAATTATGTAAGAACATTTTTTGTAACTGCGAAATTAGGTGCTTCAGTGTGTAATGTTTTGACAGTTTAGTCAGGTCTTGTTTGACGACAGTCTATATATCACTTCCAAAAGGCCACTTCGTACCGTAATGTTAAAAAGATAAACTAGGTAAGTTGGTTAATTAAATGCTTTATCGCAAGCCAGATTCCTTGTTTAAAAACATTACTTCATGATTGAAAACAAGTGAACATAAGTTCCCAACCTGAGCTTGGGTGGTTGTTCCTATTTGGCAGTGCCGTTTACATACTGAATAGTGGTTAGGTTGCTGTGTGGCTTAACAAGAGTTTCAACATTTGTACATTAACAAAAAAAGTTTGCAAACGTTTAATCCCATACCATGAATGAGCGATGAATATTGTCATACTGTCGAGAACAGGGATTTTGAGTGTGTCAGAGGTTGACAGTTAGAGAACAATTTTCTTATGTGGTAACCGAACCACAGATAATCTAAAGATGAAATTCAGCTAACCCGATGGTACTTAGTAATCTACAAAAAAAAAAAAAAAGGAATCATAAGGATTAACCTAACAAGAGCCATAACAACACAAAGTAATACATTTCGATTATTATGTTAACGGATGAGCGTGTGATAATTCTACTTTGATAACAGTGGTGACTAGATTCATTACACCGTAAGAGTTGATGTAGGATATGGGATTTTAGGTGTAGCACCTCCTACTCCAACAACCTTAAGGTCTCGTAAAGAAGTGGGCAGTGCAGTGAAATAGAGGGAAATTGATGGAGTTAAAGTACTCAGCGAAGAGGAGGAAAGCTTACGGCGTCCAAACTTCATGTTTTTTTAATGTGCTCGAGCAGCGGACGACTGACAATAATTTACCTCGCGTTAGTTCATTTTGTGTAGAGCTTTATTCTGTTTGCAAGTCTACATACAGACCGAATGAGGGTGTCATACAATAAGAAAATTTGCCTTTAGGGGTCTTCAGAGTAGACGCCTAATGTCGTATATCATTGATGCATTCCACAGAATGTCGCCATCCATCGTAATATTTTATGTCGCCATCCATCGTAATATTTTATGTCGCCATCCATCTTAATATTGTAATCAGAGTTTTGAAACTACGATGAGCGAATTCATGTATCTGTAAAGATATTGGGATCAAGTTAATGTTTATGAGGAGTGTCCCACAACGGCCAGGTACAAATATCCCAAAAGACATTTGAACTCGCTTTTTACCTTCCGAATAAGATTAATGATCCATAGCCTAGTCGTTTTTGAAGATTGAATTTCAGCAGTAATAGAACCTATAATATATCTGTAGCCTTAAAATAGGCAGGTTGTCATTTATGTTTTTATATTGATGTTCTGCATTACTTTATAACTGACATATTTCCTCTCGCCTCATAACCCTACCACAAACGATATTTAATTAAGAAAGATTGGTGTTAGGAGTGAAAAGGAAAATTCTGCACTCCTAAATCACTCTTTACATTGACAAATACGATTCCGGTGATTAGGGTCGCCGATGGACATATATTTTTTCCAATGTGCAACCAAGTAGTAGCAGAGTAATTATTTACTCATATAAACTCATATATACTCATATCTGTTGTCGACCCAAAACTGTATCGACTCGTGATATTGAGGAAAAAGCTCTTATGTGTGTACCTTTTTAAGGTTTTATATGCCTTCTTACCTCGCCTGTGTTGCCATGTGGCCTGTGTCAACTTCAGCAAATCTGAGGGTAAAGTTTTGGCTGATTAATCGTATCTGACCTTCAGCTGAATAACAGGTTTGCAATACTCGGAATGTTTTGGAAGCAAACAGTTCACCATTTCCTAGATGAATTATTGACAGACAAAGCTTTATACATAAAGTACCAGCAAAAATACTTATCGTCATTTAAGCAAACATATATTTATATATATGTATGACATAAATCACCAAGTGTCACATATGGTGTGTATACAATTGTCATTAGAATACTACATTGTTTGGGCATTCTTTTGATGAAGCTGCCTTCTGACTGGGTTGATCTTGTGCAGATGAATAATTATTATTAAATCTGTAAAGCGGAAATTCCTTTATCTTCCTAAACGCCGGCATTTGAATAAGATACTAAGCTTCAAAAAAAGATAAACAAGAAAATGCAAAATGCCACAAGAATACACAATTGCATCACTTTCAGGGGTTGCTGTGATGCCTCATAAACCTGCAGCATTAAACCAAAGGGTTTCGCCTTTAAGCAACCCGCCCGCAAACGTTTTGTTTTCTGATGCTAGAGACTTTCCAACTGGACAGTTTAATGGCATTATTGCTACTTGTAATTGATCCATTTTAGTCTTTGAGTGGCTTTTTTTTATAAAGTTTAAAGAAGACGCCATACTTCTGATAAAGTACAAAGAAGAGTAGCAAAGCATCCAGCAAATACTGTTGTTACTGTTTGAGGAAAAGATAGTCACTGGTTATCGACACAAGGAAACAAACTGTAGGAATGTTGACTGTTGACACATATTCGGTTGTCACCCATATCTGTCAGAATGACTGTATGACACCAAACGATGTCATTCATTTGTAATCTTGGTGACTTTGTTATCATGTATGCCATCATTACGAGCCTGCATATTTTCGAATCCTGGCGACTCCCGGATCTCTGTCCGCTAGTCATCCCAGTTGGTCATCCTCCCTTTAGGGGCTGGTCTATTAATTAGTTATCAGGCTTAGGGTATGGTATGTAAGTATGAATATATAGTATTGATGGGATGGCCTTGATTAGGGCATTCAGTTTCCCGAGCCGTCTCAGCTGACTAAAAAAAAAAATAACTAGCAGTTTTGTTGTATTTTGCACAATTCTAATTTATGGAGGACTGCTCTGAATTTGTTTTCATCTTTCCTTAGCAGTGATTAACTCTTAGATACCTTACGTGTCAGGTAGAGCATGGAGCACCGAAATACGGACTGTTCCCATGGTAATTTGTTCATAAGAGGCCAGTGAATCGATGACATATTCCCGTATTTAGATGTTACTTATTCTCATTCATTCTCCACTTGTTAGTTACTAATCAGAAAAACTGCTTGCAGAAGGTGATGTAACAGCCAGTCATACTTGTACTTAAATTATGGTCATATAGACAGTTAGTTGATAATCTTATGTTATCTAAAAGTGATTTGACATATACTCTTCTGTTGTTCTTGGTCTTTCTTGGTTACCTGTCATATGTTTTGTTTGACACAACAGCGATAAACTTGTCTACTGACAACATGGCAGCATTGCCATCAGTGATACACTTCAGTAGCCCTACTCTTATGACAACTAATGTCATACGTGTTGACCAAAATAGCCCTCTTTTGGCTGATGACCAAAGCATTATTCTTGATCTGATCATTTTTTCTTCACTTTGTCTTTATATATATATCCTAATGATCCGTCAACAGCCTGTTTTACTTACCTGTTCTTGTCTGGGGAAGGTCGCTGTAATGATATAGATTGTGGGTAGATAGGGATAGTATGGGTTCCTCCGACCTAACTCCTCTTTGATGGTTCGTGCCAGCGAGGCTTCCGTAGAAATATAAAAAAAAAGATAAACTGTAAGTGTTAATGATAATCATGTTATACTGTACTAGAATGATTATATTTATAACATCAATAATTACATTGTCAGTAATTATTAGTTTCCTATGTAATTTACAGTGTTTGTCAGTCAATTAACGGTAATATTACACCGTAGAACTTCTATAGTAGGAAGCCTTGATACAAGGTGACTATACTTATTTAGGCAATATGATTGTTCTGTAAATATAGTGAAAGGAATTGTGAAACGTCCGACAAAACAAAAGACAACTTTAAGTATATGTTGACTCTTCTTGGAAGGTCATGCAAGCCTGTGGAATAAACTGGCTGGACACTTCACCTCACTGAAGCAGCATTGACTCCTGTGGGGTAAGCCAGCTAAATTCCCTTAGAGCTAAGCCAGCAGATATCTGCTAGTATAAGATAATAGGGGCTCCTCCCCAAATAGAAACCGGCAGAAGCTCGAATATTAAATTACCTTTAAGGTTGGCCAGGGACTCGACACACTGGAGGTGGGCAGCTGAGGAAGACTCAAAATGGTGGTGGAGGAGGACGAGAACCGTGAGGAGTAGGCTCCCTCCTACCAGGACGTGGAGCATGAAGCCTCGCCTGCGGGGGGAGAGAGAGAAAGCACGCCAGGATTAATTAATATACTTTTGGCGTACCATCCGTCCGTCCATCCACTGGCCGTAACATAATCAGGATCCCGAAAAGATCACTAACTGGTAACCCTAAAAGGAACTTGTGTATAGCATAACATCCACTTAAGTGAAAAAAGGTCAGAATATCCCGTACACACGGGAATATAAATCATTACTGCCCTGTAAATCTATCGTGATTTAAGACACCTATTTGAATGTATATCGTTGGAAGATAAGGATTTTTTTTCTTATATAGCGTGCACTTGGCATACACAAACACAGTTTTTTTTTATTATTATCCTTCACCGCAGAATACATAAAGCTAGAAGAGGCATGACTGTGGTTTGACATTATAAAATTTACCACCAGTCAGTGTATTTGTTTCACTTTAAACATTTTAGTAGCGACGTGTGACCTGCACAACCTCAGAAAAAAGATATATAAGATAAAGACGCCAAGAATACAGTGGTGTTTATCGATACATTTAGTAATACAGAACTCATTGTAAGTCATCCGTGATGAAGAGAGATATCTTTCATTTTAAAGAATATTTGATACAGTGCTTATGGTCAGAGCTATATGAGAGGAAAGGGACGTGTTTAAGGAGCTGCAATCGTGGCCTTGAGGGAGGTGCAAAGCGGAATTCTCCCTCCTACTGTTTACAGTGAAGTCAGGGCTTGGCTCTTGAGACTTGCCAGTTTGTGTTCTCTAATGTTTTCCCTTGTTATTTATCCATTGATTTTTATTAACCTGTTTTCTCATATAAATATCTGTTGTAAGTTCATGCACAGATTGGTTTATTAATTGGTTTTTAATCTTTATATTTGTTTGAGGAAGACATTAGGAAATCTTTTTGCAGTTCATTAGATAAAATCATATGACAAAGAACATGTCATTTCTGTGTCAGCAGTTGTAGCAGAGGATGGATACATCCTAGATTTATTTTCGCAACAAGAATAAGTGAAGTTTCCGTTATAAATTATAGACATCCGTTTCGATTGTCCTAAGTTACTTCTGTTCGCAGCATCGACAGTGCATCTAAGTTTGTCTAGGGGACTTCATCGGAGATTTTTTTTTCATTTATCTATTATTACGTTTCGACTCCACTTGTGGCCACTTCAGGTGTGCGTGGTTGAAACAGAACACCTGCAGGAATACACATACCCTCGAAATCTATTTATAACTTTCTATGATGACGTGAGGACGTTAATATAGAAAGGTTCTTTGGCGTCACGTATAAAAGAAGTGGGCACAACTGGAAAGAAGGGAGAACGGACGTGAGGGAGTCTTTTTTACAACTGTAGAAATGTGTACTTGTGGAACAAGCCAAGACAAGAGAGAGGAAGTACGAATACGCGTAGAAAAGTTAGAAAGTTGAGGAACCTACTTGAAATAAATGCCAGGATAAGAAGAGGTAGGGTCCCACGAGTGTAAAGTTTCCCCACTTACGTGCGTAAATACGTGTGTAATATGTTCGTAGGACACCATTACAAGACAATGATATGAAATGTATAACTTTACGTAGATCCAGTTGTGTAATTGTGCCTGTAATGTAATGCTAGTTATAGTTTAATTCGCGACACGTTTAGCATAATCATATTGCACCGTAATTATGATTTTAATGTAATCATTTAGAACGGATATATATATATATATATATATATATATATATATATATATATAAAACGTATGGCGTCCGTATAAAGTTGAACCACGCATCAGAATTAAAAGAACTTATCGGAATATTCAGACAACACGATAGTAACCATACATCACCGTTACGGTTGCTGGACCGAATATCGATATGCGGAGGCTGGTATCTTGGGCTCGGGAAAGAGTTTAGGATGGTAGAAACAAGAAGATAAGGAAGACACAAATTACAGACATAATCAAGATCCAGGGAACAACACAATTTTGTTAGAGTTCTGTAAGAGCTTCAGAGCCAAGAAAGACCACTCGTTCATGAATACACTCAGTTCAGCACCTTTTTCTGTGCCAACACAAACGTAACAGCTGGGTTGACTGTGGACCGACTGCCACAATCAAGATTCGAACCTATGCGCTCAACCCTGGGCGGCCCGTGAATGCGTCACGGTTATAGGAACGCTAACTAATACACCGCAGGAGCCCACTTCGAGGAACTGCAGGATACTGATGGAATATGAAGGCGAATGTGGTGTCGCGTCGTTTTCGGCCGTTATACTGCAATTAATTTTCGCACACACGTAACTGTTTTGAGCTGACCTATCAAAACTAGATGTTGTACCGTCAGGCTTAATGATTAGTGATGTCTGGAATACGAAATGTTATCTCCACTGTCGCCAGAGAGGTTTCTCCCTTATTTTAGAAAAAAAAAATACATTGCAAATGAAAATAATGAAAAACTGTATGTTCGAACTATTTACATGGAACCATATACTTTCGCTTGTGATGTTGCCTGATGTTTGTCTTCGCTTGTTTGTGAGTAATCATCCTACTTTGGTGTTTACGTTCTCTAGTTTGTCTCTCTCTCTCTCTGTTTGTATGTGTGTGTGTGGAGGTCCCAAACGGCTACTTCCCCACTGTTGACAGTGAACAAGGGCGAGGTTACAACACTGCGGAGAGCTTTTCCCATTGTTCTTTGCCCGGGTAATAGTTTCCTGTTGTACGTGCTGCATTTACATAGGCTGATCCGATACACGAAACTACTACAGTGCAAAGTTGCTCACTTCCCTGTATTTGTATGATATGAAAATTCACTGAACATGCGCGATCGCATCACAGAAGGAAGTAATCGCATGGTGCTTTTAACTCCACAATAGACTTTTCTCGTGTCATTGTCTTACACCTTGAATTAATATTGTAGTCCTTTACCACGAGAGTTTCTTCGTTGTACTTACCTCACACCGTTGGACATGTGAGCGATGTCGTAAGCACACATTCACACACACATATACATAGACACACCAAAACCCTTCCAATATATATAGCCTACTTGGTCATCTCGGTTGGCGGGTAACTGGCATCTCAATGCTCGCGTCTGGCATTTAAAGGTCTCACGTTTCGCAGGTTTTGTTCCCTGTAACGAGAAGCGTTCGGTGTATGTGTGGTTTTCCCAGGCTATTGCTTACACCGAAGGAGACTACAGCACCGGAATAACGCAGATCACTGAGGTTTTTCTACCAGTCAGAGCGTTATGTAGACACTGAGAGTCTGCAGGCACATATACATACATACGTGGGCCTCTCCGGTGGAGTTACAAGCGTTGCTGACCATGAGTCAGCGAACTCCCACCCAGGGCCCGGCTAGCATGGGTTCGAACCCATGCGCGATAGTGGGCTCACACACCCAACCCAGACGTTCATCCTCCCTCGGGGCTGGTTGCTATATGGGCACGTGGCTTAGGGTGGTGTGTGTGATTACTGTTTGTATGTTTGTATGTTATGAGGAGAGAGCTTTTTAACACTCGTGTGCCCAAACTCTTAACCGTGTAATATTTACTTTGTTTTTACTTCTATAAATGTATGCACACACACACACACACACACACACACACACTAGCCTTTGCCAGGTACACCCATTCTATCGACCAGCCCCAAGGGGTGGACGAACAGCTGGGTGGACTGTGGACCGGCTGCCACGACCAGGATTCGAACCAATGCGGGTTTCGTCCCAGGCGGCCCTTGTTGCTTGGCGGTCAGCATCGCTAACAGCTATACTAAGGAGGTTCGCGTGTGTGTGTGTGTGTGTGTGTGTACACTCACTTTAGTAGAGACATGATACACACACAAAATTAAAAGACGGAGCAACGCAAGTCCAAAAGGGATGTGGTAATTAACTAGTTGTGATAAGGGTTACTTCAGTTGATGTTGCTTCATTACGAGCAACAGCTTTAAAGGTCATCTGAAGGAAATCCTACATATTTCACTGTTACGCTCTCGGTAGGCGAAAGCGATAAGATGGTTGTACATGGTTGTATGTAACGTGAAGTCAGCAAGATCCACTGAACACTGACAAGTCACTGGGGTTCACTTGTACGGTGCACTTAAACAAGAAGTCAGTGTGGAAGAGATTATATAATTCGTAAGTCAGCGAGTTTCTCGCATACTCTACGCTTAAACGTGAAGCTTGCACGGAACAGATACGTTAAGAACATGAAACGCTAACCTGATTAAGCTCAAAGTCGGATGGGAACACTTCCAGTGTTACTTTTATAAACAAGGAACACTTTCACGATGCGGTACACTTCTCTGCAGGGTCAGCAGTGCACCAGATCGAAAACAGTGTGTCAAGTAGCGAAATAGGAGACCGTTGGACGGGTCCTGAAGAGGTTGCTGGTGGGTAGGGAGGGTTAGTGTGGGGTGAGGTTACGTCTTGAAGACGCATAGAGGTTAGTGTGTGTGTGGTATTACTGTATGTGTGTTACGGGAAGAGGGTTTTAAGCTCGTGTTGTCACGTCTCTTAACCTTGTGTGCATGAACCGCGTCTGTTTACTCTTTTAAATGTATGCGCGCGCACGCACACACATACACACACACACCCTAGCTTGTGTCAGGTACCCATTTTAACGACCAGCCCCGAGAGGAGGATGAACAGCTTGGTATGTGTGTGTGTGTGTGGTGGGAATATAAAGAGGGGGAGGGGGTATTCCACCCCTCGATAATGAAAATGGGAGGCCAGTGTGCTTCCCAACTAGTCCGGAGTTCTGCCTCCGAGCACGATAATCCATTTAACCTCCTTCGCAATTCGTCATTCGGAACACACGGGTGGAGAAGTGCGATGGGCTTGACCGTAACCATCTGCGCAAGTCAGCTGTCCAAATTGCGGCGTGGCCGCGGTGTTGCGCATCCCCCTTCGCGCGCGTTGCGTCGACCGTTACATCCCTCCTTGGGAACCCCCGCTGACCTCTTTCATCCATCTTTATGTTGTCGTTTGCCAGTGACTTCCACCCTTCTCACGACCGCTGTACTAATCTTTTTTTTTTCTAGAGTCTCCGTGTCTTCTGTCACATAGACATCTTGTTGACTGTGATTTTTTTTTTCATAGCTGTCATTCGCCCCTGAATTATGAGTTTCGAAGCCCGATATGCGACCCTGGTTGTGTGAGCTTGAAGCCAACTACGGCTGTTTTGTGTACGAAGCTCACCGTAACCAGGTTATATGAATCAGTGAGTGTAACAAGATGAAGGAGGAGTGGAGAGACTGCTGGAAATAATGTGGTGGACGAGTTGCCAATCCAAAACTTCCATAAATTCATGAAGAACACATCGTCAATTAAAGTGCAGCTAATCAGGCTGAGGGATTCAGGAGGACGGATTTTGTCGAGGATGATGTAATGATTGTGTGTGTGTGTGTGTGTGTGTGTGTGTGTGTGGAGCCGAGTGGCAAGTTCAAGAGTGTTTTGCCGCTTGGATGATACCATAGCTCCTACGCCATTGAGACGGAATGGCAAGGAGGTCCTGTAAAGTAGTGAAATTAAAAAAAATAGACATAAACATACAGCAAAGAGCTGTAGTCATGTGAGTCTTGCTGTCCTCCTCAAGAAGTCTCTGCAAATGTTCTCGTAATGAGTGAGGATACGCTTCACACACACACACACACACACGCAGAGCTTGAAACGTTCCGATTGTCGCTGGTGGAAAGGTGAAGTGCAAAGGTACTGGAGGAGGACTAATGTCGTACTAGACTTTTAAGACCGAAAACAGACGAGTTACACAGACAGACGGACAGAAAAGTCCCACTGACGAGTCTGGTCTGTAAAATACTAGAGATAATCAGTTGACCAGATGGAGGACTAATAACGAAGGAGATCCTGACCAATCGAGATAAAAATGTATCAAGGGCAAGGTGGCCATTCTTGAAAAAAAAATAGACCCACTGTAGACGAAGGAGAATGAGGTTGACTGTATGTCTGGACTGCCAGAAAGCATCTGACGCGGCCCCACACAGGAGTTTGGTAAAGAATCTGGATCCTCAGGCAGGAGTAAAGGGTTAGACTTCCTTGACAGATCAAAAACTGCCGTCGTGGAAGGGCATAAGCCTTGAACACCCGTCAGAGGAACCACCTGAAGATGGGGTTAGGGTCACCAGGGTTCGGTCCTGAGGCCATTGCTCGTCTTGATCTTTGGTAAATGACATGCCAGAAGGACTGGACCTGTATCTGTCTGATAACTCTTGCGGACGGTGAGGATTGAACCAGGTTCGCTCACAAGGTGGTCGAGACAAATCACACGAGTTGGCGTGATACAACCTCGATGGAATTCATCCCGAGTAAATGCAAGGTAACGAGAAAGGGACACACTGAAAAGGTCTCCATACGAATGCTTCCTTAGATGAACAGTAAAGGAGAGTTAAAGTCTGTTTGGTGGCGAATAATGACGACTGCATTCAATTCCATTTATAAGGAAATATTCAGCAAGCTGTTTTAACTTGGAAGAAGGCCAAAGCTTCAGGGTTTGGCCTCTGCAGTTAAACCACACACACACACACACACACAACACACACACACTAGAGAAGGTCCATAGAGGATAACAAAGATCGTTCCAGAATTTAGAGAACTGACTTACTGGAAAAGGCTAGAAGCCTTCAGTTTGCCTATAGATTTTCCACCCATAACTGAGCAAAAGAAGAACCCATTCATATGAGGCACCTTCGCCTCCCTTAGATTAAGTGATATGTTTTTTTTTTTTCATTTCATTCAATATCGAACTGTGGATCTGCGTCTTATATCTGTCGAGAGATTGGTTGGCTCCGAGCTTACGGGCGCGCCGACTAATCTCCCCGGCTTACAGAGTCTGGGAATATTCTAATACTGTATCTGAATAGATAAAGTCTTGTCCACTACCCTGAGCTTCAGTTCACCGACGCGAATGATAAGATATCTCCCGTTCGGTCTGATAAAAATTTCGTACACTCTTCAAAGGGAGGGAGCTTAGACGGAGGAGTCGGTGGATCGCCTATACTTTTAGGTAGTCAGTCACTGTGCGCACGGGGAGCGCATAGCCGATTTTGATCATCTCCCCGCCCTAGAAAACTGCCCGAGAACGAGGTAATGACTCTGACCTGAGTTACATCGGCCAGAAACCACACGAAGGGTAGGGGGTGGGGATCTTCCTGATAAGAATCAAAAAGCATGTATTCCGGAAGTGGTACACACATTTAGTCACAGTTTGAGCGGACATTTGATATTCAGAAATTATGGAGGACCCATCTCCTCTAGGGATTTTTGTGAATATAGTGCTGGGTAAAATTTCAATAATAAACCTCGACTTTCACGGTTTCACTCACGTAGAAACAGGCAAGTGGGTTTGTGTGAACCACATCTCTTAAACTGTCATGAGTGAAAGGTTATGTGGCTGAAATTTAATATGATTAATACTAGCACGTTGTTCTCTGCTAATTCTTGGATTCTGGGACCTCTATGCGATAAAGACCATAGTTTGGTTTTCACTGTGAATTGCTCTGTCCCCCTTCTCATTGCTCACTCCAGTCAGAACTGCCAACATAAAAAAAAATAGAAAAAACTTACAAGCAATTCCCATTCTGTAATGAGTGAGTGAAAGCCCAGGGCAGCTTCATGCAGGAGTGGATTAGCTGCAGCAGCAGCATCCGTCTGGACAGAGGTCGCCCGTTACACTGAGATGTGCCAGCCACCGTCAGTGCCAGCTTCTCCCTGCAGATGGCGGGCCGCACAAACCACGCTTTGTCCGTCAGAACGCCTATCGCGGCGGTTGCCTCCCATTTCCATTTGTTGTGGCCTCCGTGCGTCATATTTGTCACCAACAAAGTAGAGCTACTAGAGCTCGATTTTCATATTGAATTTGTCTTGATCTGGTTTGGTTTTTGAGGGAAAACATTCTATATTTTTTGACACCTGATCCAGTCTCCGCCCCCTGAGGCCCAGTGTGTGACTGAGGTTGCTAGGTGGAGGTTGTTTACAGTACTGCCATTCATGACATAAAGACTCCCTCTCTCGAGCGTAGTAGACCCACAAATTAAAACTTGCTCCATACACACACACTTGCACACATACGTACAAACTAGTATAAGATAAGATAAGAACTAGTTAATAAGAGAGCGAGCAAGCGAGTTCATTCTTAGCCAGAGAGTTACGAGATATATCTTAGAGTCCATCCGTCGCACTTACATAACCTACTAGGCAGGCCACTTGGAGCTTCCGCCCTTCCCTCTCCACGTCCCTGTCTTTCCCCTTTCTGACCGAGCCACTCATCCCGTACCGCCGAGCTTACATAGGGAAGTCATTCACACAAGAGACTTAACTGTTACCAAGCAGTCTCCATACAGTTCCTATTATTAAACGTGGAGAATTTTTCTATGATGAATAGGCACGCAGACACAGACAGACGCACACACGTATAATATTCGTTTGTCGTCTGTTCAAGCCCATCTCCCGGCATGATCAGTCGCAAGACGTGCAGACCATCATTTTCCTGTGTCGAGGCCGAGAATTGGATGACCTTTAGTCACAATGACCCCTGCGGGGCTCTGTAGGCCTGAGAATGGGTAGAATATATATATATATATATATA
>JAUUDW010647279.1:0-10738 GCA_032361385.1 Panulirus guttatus | reverse complement strand
TATATATTATTCCTTAATAGAGAATTCAAGCCAAAACTATGTGGGCTAAATCAAGGCGGGACCGCTGGGAGGCCAGCGTAACCGGTGACAACCTGTTACATCTCCTCAGAGTCGCGTCACCCTCCAGCTTAACAGCTGTAGCGTCACCCTCCAACTACAGATGGTCGCGTCACGCGCCAACCATCTGATCTGCGTTAAACACCAATATCAGAAGCAAAAAGGCGCCGAACCACAGCAACATCGATTTGGCCGACGCAAACCACGGCAAGAACGTTAGCACGTAGAAACAAACCACGGCAAGAGCGTCACAGGCAGACGCAAACCACGGCAGGAGAGACGTCAGGACGGCAAACAACACAACAAAAACAGTAGGACCATTAGAGAGTGATGTTTTATTCAATGAAGTTCGTTATGTTTTCCTGCATTTATGAATGTCATTCAGAGGGAGGAACGCTGAGCACATGCGGATTATCTTATTCCTGAAGCTCCAGCAACATTTTGTCGGGTACAAAAAAAAATATGAAGTCTAATCTCAAATGGACGAATGAATAATCAGTTGTAAAGTTAAATCCATCAATTCAGATAGATCGACGGCATTTATCACGGAAAATCAGTCTGTGCGGCCTTTTTCTTTTTTTATATTAAAGGGGTGTCTATTAACTCCTGCCTCCACGCTCGTTTTAATAAAGAAAGAAGGAATATTTCAAGGTCTCTCTCTACACCTGACGGAAATTCTCAAATTCATGCCTTCCGCGAAGCACACGGGGTCGTATCAGCTGATCATACTTTATCGATAATATTACTTTAATTATAATCTGTGTCGTGACGGGTGGGAGTCCACTGGAGCAGAGGACGTCGGGTGGATTTACTTAATCCCTCGCCTCTGATGAAGGCCACAACTTACTAATAACTTGATAAACAACAACAAACTCGGCGAACCTCAAATAGCCCTCTAAATTTTTGAACCATGTGAGCATTATTTTTCTTGATCAACTTATTAGTTTCGCTGAATTTTTATGAACAAAATCTTTCTTCGCAACGCTGACTGTTATCACTCACTGCTCACCAGATAAATTTAGTGAAGAAATGATCTGTACAAATAGGAAAATCTTAGAATCAGACATATACGAATTAAAGTTTTTCTGGCCGCTTAAAAGGCCCAGGTACCCCGTCAAATGTGCCGACGTCAAATAAAGTCGAAATCAGACCCAAATCAGCATTTTCAAAACAAGAATATAATTACCAGGTATGTCGAACAAGAGTATAAGAAAAATGAAACAATACTTTGAGGAATTTCCTTTTTCTTGTGAAGAGAAAGAGAGAAGAGAGGGAAATAATCGGGGAGGAGGAGGAGGAGGCCAACGTTGGATGGTACTCGTCTCTCTCGGGCGGCCGGGAAGGCACGGCAGGCAAGTCGGGCGGGTGGGCTGCCAAATATCACTGTTGCCGTCATACGTATATTTACCACTCCCGCTCTGATGGACCTCCCGGGGAAGGGGCTACTACTATCATTGTAGACCCCGAGAATAACTCGGTAGGAAGGGGGTACGGTCAGTGTAGACTCGAGAATAGAACAGAAGAGTTGTTTGAAGGACAAAGGAGAGGTTGTACGGGCAATTGTATAACTCCCCCCCCCTCTACCCAACTCCCCCCCCAAGTACTGAAGCGGCTCAAGTACTTGCTGCTGTAGCGAAGAGGCAGACGAAATGTCACTGAAGCCATACGAATATATCTGGGAAATATATCAAAAAGGTTGTAGTAATGACAATGGAGTATACTGATGGATATACTTGATGGGGGTTATAATATAGAGGTTGGCAATAATGAAGCAACAAAAACAGTTAGCGTGTCACCAGGAGCCCCAGTAACCGGAACATCCCCTCTACTTCCTACCGGGTCTACCTTACTGGTGACCAGGGTGGTGGCTGTGGTGGTGGTGGTGAGATGTGGAGGTGATATTCAGGCTAAAGCTGATCTCAGAGTTGGAAAGAAGACAGCGGTGTTGGTCGTAGAAATAGTAGTAGTAGTAGTAGTAGTAGTAGTAGTAGTAGTAGTAGCTGGAGTAGGAGTCAGAGAGATGGTCTTTATGGTTGTGGTGATGATCGTTGAGAGAGAGAGAGATAGAGAGAGAGACTCACTTGAGGTCAAGAACCAGCGCTCCAGTACAAGACGGGGCTCTTCCTCGGGACCAACTCAAGTCCTACTCGGCTGACACTCAAGAGGTGACGCTCAGACTTGACACTCAGCCACTCTGAGTGCGACCAGGCACGAAGTTCCTCCTCGAACCCCTCCCCCTCCAACCACTACAAGTATCACCCCCCTTGTAATGGGTGGATGGAGAGAGACAAGGGGTTGGATAGGGGATGGCGTACTTATGAAAGGAAGAGAGGGTTAAAGGGTATATATATGGGTGTACTGTATAAAGTATGTATAGATGCATATATAGGTGTATGATGTATGATACGTATAGTTGTGTGTGTGAGGGGAGAGAGGTGTTCTGGAACGTGATTTTGACGTCTTTGCTACACATCCCCAGCAGACTGGGGGGTGTGGGTGGGGGGTAATGTCCCTTATTAGTTTTAGAGAGGGAACGAAACGTTGTTAAGTTAGCCTAAGCTTTGTCACCGTGTACCTCGAAGGAATGCCGGAGGCTGCCTCGGCGCTTTGAAGCGGGGCCCACTCCAACCTCCCACCCCAACATGAGAACAACAGCTCTGGAAGAGAAGGAAAAGGGACAGTAGTAGAAGTAGTAACTCGGTCAAAGCAGCAACAGAAACAGGAACAATGACATTAACAGAAAATAAACAGCAGCAGCAGTAGTAAGCTCCCTGGCCAAGCATGGTTCAAATGAACGAATGTAATGTTTCGTACTGTGTCTCCTGATAAGATAAGCTGGACACATCACAGCGGCACCCCCACCCCAAACCTCATCTCCCAAGTCCTATTTCGCCTTATCTCCCCAGTGCAGCAGATACATAAGGAAAACGTGAGAGAAAGAACTAAAAGAAAAATAATATGAAATTAATAACCACGGAGAAGACGCATCCTCATGATTTGAGAATAAGCTACAAACCTTAAGACCATTTTACATCTCGATGGACACAAAACACCAACCAGCGTTCACCCTGACGCACACACATCAGCCAGCGATCAACCTGTCGGACGCCTCACTCAGCCATGCAACAAACACGGCCGCCCCTGGGTATCCGCTACACAACGTACACAAACACCCACCCGCTCATGATCTCGCTACCTATTGACAGACACAAACACACAAGCGCACAGGCATATTAAAAAAAAAATCTTGTTAGAACAATAACCGTTTCTACTAGTAGTAGTACACTACTACTAATACTTCTACTACCTATAATAATTACAAAAACAATACTAATACTACTACTACTACTACTACTACTACTACTAATAATAATAATAATAATAATAATAATAATAATTATATACATTATCAATTTTGTCAACTGTTATCATGAAAATTAATCATCATATAACCCTCATAGCATCAACCTACGAGGTTGCACAGAAAACGGAGGAACCAAAACATCGCCCTAAGGTACCCCAGACTCCGGTCCCCACTGGAAAAAAAAAAAGAAAAAAAAACGTGCACCCGGGACCTGCACTCCAGCCCCCATTGCTTCTCCATTCATTCACTCGGGCACCACAAGACTCACAACTCCGTCAGATCACAAATCACACGTCCTGGGCTGCCATCATCATCATGCCAAAATTACCGTCATCTCGCAAAGACGGTAACAATCGATTTCAAGGACATTATGAAATCCGACTTGGCTTAATGCAACGTTAGTACGAGGCGAGGGAAAGACATTTGAGGTGAGAGAGAGAGAGAAAAGAGGAGAGAGAGAGAGAGAGAGAGAGAGAGAGAGAGAGAGAGAGAGGTGGTTGAGAGTAAAGAGGGAAAGCGGAACTGGAGATGGGAATGTGTAGAAAGAGAGAAAGTGTAGGGACAGTGGCCAGGTCGAAAGAGGGGAGACATACTCAAGAGTGAGGGGAAATGGGAGACGAGAGAGGAAGGGTGTGGAGCAGTTCCCTGCCAGGGAGGCAGCAAGGGAGGATTAGTTTATGTTCAGGGGGACTTAATACACCACAGGGATATATGATTTAGTATGCAACAGGGACATATATATACCTTAATATACCATAGGGATATATAAAACAGTATATCGCTGAGATAAGGTTCAATATTCACTGTTTATAATGGGATGGATGTTTACACTGATTTGTTCCCGCTCTTCTCGACTTAACCACGCTGCTGTGTCCTGTCGTTAATGATTAATGAGAATCAATCATTCAGTAACGAATTGGAAAGACCTTAACATTTCTGATGAACTGTAAATAGTAGTTGGTCTTTGTAGTTAATGTAAACAGAATAAGGTTGGCCGTGTTTGGAGGTGTGTTATTATGATACATCTCTCGCCGCATCAAGTCAGGCGCTGGAAGTGAGTGTATGTGTGAAAAAGGAATTCCTTTTTTTTTCCCTCTACATAACAGGTACAGGCACTGTGGTGGTGCGGTTGGCGGACGTGAACGACAACTCGCCACGTCTGACCCGCGACCTGTGGCAGGCGGAGGTGGACGAGACCTGGGGCAGTGGAGGGCCCGGTAATGAGACCCTGCTGGTCGTCTCCACCGCGGACCACGACACGTCGAACTACTTCTTCTACCGGGTCAGTCTGGTCGACGCGTCCGGTGTCAGCAGGTCACTCCGACACTAACTTCCCTCTAGCCTTTCGTTTCTAAATCAACTTCATCTATATTTCTTCTAGGGGATGAGTCCATGAGTTCACGACTGCATCCATATCGTATGGCATGTTTTGTGGGGCACCCCAGACTCTTATTACTCACCAGTGCATTTATATATCGTTCTTAAAATCATTTTTCATTTCATTTTTTTAAGTTTTCCAGTGTTACTCATATTTCTCTTATCTTTCTTTAGGTTGCCAAACCTATTCATAGTCATACAGCTGAAGATTTGATTCCTCATATCCCTCTTTACACTTTTCTCTTGCCAGACTTCCTTCCAAAGTGGATGAATCTAGGGCTTCCCTCCACTCTCCAGAGGCCATTCCACCCACTTCTGGTACATGTGTACTTCCACCGCTTTCTCTTCCACTGACTCCACTGTGTGAAAGCTATATGATAATCTAATCAGTGGTATCATTTCATTCTGAATATCAGTACGATCACAGTCAGGCCAGGATTTCCGCCCGGACATAATACATGAAAGCTATTACTTTAAATTTTCATAAATATCAGAAAACGTGAATCTATTAATGGCGAATTACTAGCAGACAATTACGCAAGCACACCAGGGGACGAAGAACGTCAAAAACTAAATAATTAGGGAAAGTTATCTGGTAGTCAATGTACTACAACGCCCAGGGGATGTTTCACATGTAGAATGTAGGATACATCAACGTGACACAACCAGGCGAGTAGAGTAGACGGAGCAGAAACAACCACAGCCACAGTATACAGTACACCACCCCACCAAACAACCACAACCACACATGGAAAAGACTAATGTACATACGTAATGGAAATATGTATTGGGTATTTAGGCAAATGTACCGGTATCTAGTTAGGTTTCATTTCAGATACCATTCTCTGTCGTGGAGCAGGTTTCATGCGTTCAAGGAGCATTTTTTTGTTAAAGAAACCATGGAATATCATATACATATCACTAACTTCGCCACGCAGTTAAATCGTGTGTTACCACACCAAGGCACGGAGTCACCCATAACCCCTCCCGTGTGTTGCAGGTGGTCGAGGCCAGCGGCTGGGGATGGCAACACTTCGGGATACGGACTGTGGGAGCGCTGGGTCAGGTCTTCGCTCGCCAGACGCTGGACTACGAGAACGCTGGACAGCGGAGGGGGTTCCGCTTCATGATTCAAGTGACGGACAGGGTGAGTTTGTGACGCGTGTTGGTAGTTACGGCTACACTGCACCTCATGTACTGTCAAAGGGCTTCAGTGTTCCGTGTAGTGGACGAGGAGAGGCTGCTCTTTATGTTTTACGCTGGAGGCTCCAGTCACAGGCTGAAGTCCACATCAGGGCGGGGGTTGTAATTGAAATTTTGAGAGGATTGTGAAAGGGATAAAGAAGAGACAAGGGAAAGCATTTTACGAAATTTGGAGGAAAAATGAAAAATCTGTCTTGAAATGTGCCAGGTCATTAGTTATTGAGAAAGACATGAGGTCGAGAGTTCCAAAGCTTCAAGATTTTGGGAAAGAAACAGTTATCAAATCGGCCCAACCTTGAGTTGCCAACGACCATGACCTTCGTAATGGTTTAGCTGTACTTTGTGCTGAGTGTTGGGCCTTCAGCTGTACATGATGACCAGGACGTGTCGTGAACTGGCTACTGAACCTGATGCTCGTCACAGCCATCTGGTGTACGTCACAGATACACACTCAATCAATGAATCAGCGTTACACACTGATCTCAAGCTCAGCGTGTTACTAAACCTTACCCACTGTGTTACACGCTTACCCTTGTCCCACTGTGTTACATACTAACACACTAATCCTCTGTGATATCCACTAACCCTTGACCCACTGTGTTACACAGTAACCCGTGACCCACTGTGTTACATAGCAACACCAGACTCGGTGTCACGCAGTCACCCCAAGCTCACTCTTTTACTCAAAAATTAGTGAGCATTCATCAGCAAGGGTGAGTGGATGCCATGCTGGACTTATATATGTTTGACCCAGACTAAGGAGACAAGTGCTACCTCCTCCTGCTTTGAAGGTTAAGTTACGATGATTGATTGATTTGTGCCGGCAAGTTTATTGTGCACCCCATACTCATCCTGTGAGCGGTAGCGCAAAAGGAATACAGGATCTTTAACCCAGGGATCAGAGCAGATGTACCTCACGCACACAACTCACGAATGAGACGATATTCACACCGTACCTTTGTTACAAATCCCTTTCACAAAACCCAACTCGCTTAGCAAGTATATTCCACCCGTGTGTTGAGCATACCATATATTTCTCAGTAAAAGAATAAAAGAAATAGACTCAGGCATTTAGACGATGATTACGCCGTGACACACTGCACAGTTAACCAAAAGCACTCGGTCTGGGTCATCATAAGCGTCAGCACAGCCAACTGTACCAACGTAACCCCTGTCCTCTGGTAACCCGCACCCTCTCAGCCCTCTCCCGTGGTCACCCTATATAGCCGACCACTCTGGCTTCCCCCTCCTGCGGGAATAAGGGACACGAGGTGAACAGAATTAACCAACCCCCACAGTGCTCAGCCAACCTGGATTTAAGCTCTGCTTTTCAACCCATTCTCAAATTAACCTCGCACTTAAGACAGAGCACACATGCATACAGACACACACATACATCGGCCTTCGTGGTGTAGTTATAGACCATCCAGCATAGTCTGATATATGTGTGTTTGTGTGCGTGCATATATACATAGGTGGAGAAAACATGGTACATATATAAGTTTAGGAGGCGCGGCAACAGGAGTATAAAACTCTGTCCCCGTAACACACAAAAATAGTAATCACATACATGGGTTAGTCAAAGCGCTTCTCAGCCCTGTCATTCAGGTTACGCTAAAACAATGATCTGTGGTCTTAAGCCGTAAATATTTGCTTCATTTCACACCAACCAGTGGCTGCCAGGTAGCCTTAAAAGAACATCAAAGGTAAGCAAGCCAAGTACTTCAGCGAACCTACCCACTTAAACGAAATGGTAGCTCTTAAACAATCCAGTCACTTAAATGAATCCACTTAATGAAACGATGTATATAAAGACACTAACTTGAGCACCCAACCTGAATCCTCTAATGGGTCCAAAAAATGTCAGAGTCCACACTTACAGTGAGTGCACTTAGATGAATCTCTTCGCCCGCCCCCTCACTCACCTTTGGCATCGTAGCCTATCCGTAACATGTGAGGACAAGAGGTTGACTGGAAGACTGGAGGTGAACAAAAGATGCTATGTCCTCACTTGTCCTGGGTTTTAAAAGCTCGTTCCTGTATACGAGTCCATCACTAAATGTGTTTCACTAGCTTCTCAGAACTAATAACGGAGCGAGAGAGGTACGCACGCATTCCTTCTGTCTCAGGAAAAGGAAAATCTTCAAGACGCTGTAAAAGGAAACGTTTTTAGTTGTGTGTTTAGAGAGGAAATGTAGGGTGGGAGGAGGGAGTCATTGCCTGGTGGGGTGAACTGACAGGACAGTAAGGATGATAGAGGCTGCCTGTTGAGGGGCATCCCGGGATGGTGGGGTGTGTGGTACTGGTAGAGGCGTGTAATAGTGTTGACAGACATGCTTTGGTAACAACAGGAGACAATATTTAGTATGATACATCAGTCTCTCTCTATAACCATCATGAACGGAAGATGGTCAACCTTGCTGGTGAGAAAAATGAAGAAATGTCTGCAGCTGTACAGGGAAAGGAGTGCCAGTTTATGAAAGTTTAGACCGTATCCAGAATGTTAATCCCCCACTGGTGTCCTGCTCAGTCCCTTCAGGTTTAAGGGAGCATGTGTTACTGTCGCAACGTGTATGTGTAAAGGTTATGCAGAAGGGAGAGCATAAAGCGTTATTAATGTAATGCGGTTTGGAGTTATCATATGTTGATGTTGGTAATTCTTTGTTCAATCGTTTGTTGTCTTTTGAAATATTGGGATAATCATGACCGTATAGATTTTTGAGGTATCTTTGATTATATTAGGATGTTAGGAAAATATATATACACAGGGATGCAAACTCATCTTGCTCCTTTTCGCCTTCTTCATACACCGCGCTAGCTCTTACTAGCCCTTCTAAATTACGTGGGAGACAAATTTTGGGAAAAATTATGTGAAGAGAAAGATCAAAGGGTAGCAAGGAGTGTCCGACGCCTAGAGGGAAACTTGGCCATTAGCATTCGCTTGTGTTCACGACAGACGTGCAGCAACGTAAAGATATCTTACCAAGAGAAAAGATAGGTAGGTTTTGATATGATGGTCTTTGCTGCTATAAATGCAAACACCTCTTTTCTACAACACGTAATAGATTTATGAACATCTTGAAGCGTAATTCCTTACAGCGGGAACCGTAATAGACTAAACAGCTGCAAAAACGAACTAAACAAAGACGGTACCTGAAATAAGAGAGATGAGATACTGGGAGAAGTTAAAGGCTATAGAGGAGAGTAAGGGCAGCCTTGATGAAATTCTTCAGGATTTTAGACCGATTATACAACTCGGAGAATATTTAGTTCTCCATTAGGTGCAAGAAAGAGCAACCAGAGGCCATAATAAAAAAAAATTAAAACATGAAACTTGTCAGTGAAGATGTAGAAGCACTTTTGTGGGTGAATGGAATAAGCTGTGATGAAACTTTAATGGTAGAGCATACAATATAGATAGCTGTATGATGAAAGAGAATGTTGAAGAAATGAAGACCTACAAGTGTAGAAACTCCTACCAGTATTATTCGACTACGGAATTACAGTATGCCGAATCTTTTACATTGCATTATGGGAAATGTCTTTTTCATATATAGATTGATGTAGGTAGATTAAAGTTTCCCACATACGTAGCCCTTCTTACCACCTTTGCCAGACTTCATCTTCCCCGTTCATGATATGCCATAGCCAGTTTTGGCTTAAAACCTCTTCCTTCCTCGTTCACATAACTCGTGCCAATCCCTTCTGCTAGTGTCTCTTCTGCACACACAAACATACACACCCATCACTGTTGTGTATATCCCAGTCTTTCCCGTATATAATCCACCGAAAGTCACTTTTGTCACATCCCTTCTTAGTTCATAATATCTCCCCCTCATCACATCTGCCGTGCCACTTTTCCTTTAATCACCTTGAGTATAACGTGTCCCCACTACCTGTATTATGTCCTGCGTACAAAACGTGACCCCATCACCTATGTCTTATGCCAATTGTTAGTATGATAGAAGAAAAAGAAGAAAAAGTCCTCATCACCTTTCATGTCGTCTGTATCTAATGTTCCTTCAACACCTGTCATACAACCTTTGAAAACAATATCTCCACCACCTGTTTCTAATCTTTGGTCATAATATGCCTTCACCACCTGTGCTTCGTGTCTTCTCCTTCCGTCCATGACAAGCCCCAGCTACCTTTACCTACAGTTCCTACCCCTCTGCTTAACATGGCTCCCATCACTTGTCTAATGCACCCTCTTAAACTCCACGCCAGGGCCGTGGCGGGTGGAGCGACGCGCGGCACACAGACACAGCCTGGGTGGAGGTGCGGTTGCGGGACCTGAACGATAACCCGCCGCAGTTCCATCTCCCGCACGCCCACGTCACCGTCAGGGAGGATGCCGCCCCCGGCACCCTCCTGGCCACCCTCCCAGCCACCGATCCAGACATGGTGAGTGACCCCTGCCTCCAGCACTGCTTTGGTGTTTTAGACTCATTTCAATGTTACCATCTGTAATTGGTCATAGTGTTGACTGGTGCTGGAATTCATGACGTCGGCTTTAATAAAACTGTTGTTATTGGCCGTCACACCTTTTTTTTTTTATGTTGAAGGCTCCAGTCACGGACAAAATATACAGAGAATTGAGAATGGGGAAAAAACAGACCTCCGTGGTGTAGCGGTTAGAGTCCCTGACCGTGACGCATTGACGGGCCGCCCAGGGTCGAGCGCATAGGTTCGAATCCTGGTCGCGGCAGTCGGTCCACAGTCAACCCAGCTGTTCAT
>JAUUDW010647257.1:0-10738 GCA_032361385.1 Panulirus guttatus | reverse complement strand
TATATATATATTGAAAGAGAGAGAGAGATTGAATAATTGAATGAAAGAGAGGAATCGAGATTGATAAGTTCTTAAAGGGTTTGCAGCGAAAATCTTTGTAAAGATAATAGAAATAACATGACAACATTCCATTTGTGATTTGGCCTGTAATAACCTACTTCAAGCTTCCTGTAACACAAAGCACTCCTCTTATCACCAACTTTTCCTAGTAATTCTGTACTAGATGTCCGTCACATCCTGTTACGGTGACGCTGGTCCAGGTGTCAGACCGGGTTACAGCTCCAGTGTCAGCGTAGTGAAGGACACGAGGGGGTGGGAGGTTATCAGAGTGGAACACAGTGTGGTTTTGCTTGAGTTTCCGGCTGGTGAAACAGAGCCCTTCACCTTGCCCCGTCCTCCGGCCCCGTGGTGGTGGCGGTGTGAGGGGGGGGGGGTGGCTCCACCCTCACGGGACGTGTCCTCCTTCTCCTCCTCCTCCTCCTCTGCTTGCATTATCAAGAAAACTTCTCTGCCATTCTTTTGCTCCTCCTGCTGCTTGCCTTTGCGAAAGAGTGTAAACCCGCTGTAGGATATTTCTTTTTGGTGTTGTTCGTTCAAACAGGTAATTGCACGTTCTTCCTGCTGGGCCTCGTTAGTGAGATTGCCACACACCCTCTAGAGAGATAGACCTCTGCGGAGGGAAGCACTGGAATGGGTTGGAGGCATCGGAGCATGAGGCTGCAAAGCAGGGAGGCAGCAGAACTCGCTGTAGCGGAGGGGGAAGAAGACCTCAGCTTCCTCATTTAGCAGACAGTGCGATAATTGCTCATCGTTTTTTGACATGCTTTTATGCTTGACTACTTTTGGTGATGGCCTGCTTTTGGCCAAGCATGATGGCGGCCTGCTTGCCCTTAGTTAAGTGTGGTTTTGGCCCACCCTTGGCCATGTATCCTAGCACAAGATTTGGACTTTCCTTGGTTAAGTGCGGTGGTGACCTGCAACTTAACCTGGCGTGGTGATGCAGGATGTGCCAGGCCTTTGGCCAGCAGAGGTGGTTCGTGACCCTGAGCCAAGCCCGTCAGCATAGCACCCTTCCTGCAGGAGATATTATCTCATGTCCGTCTATAAGCACCGATGTTTTGATGACCGAGAGAACTTAGTATTCAAGGAAGTGAATCACTATTTACATCGTGGGATGTTGTATCGGATGCCAGAGCAAGCCGGTACGATCCCTTTTGCATGGAGGGCAATGCCCCTCAGGGTCTTGCTCGTCCCATGGGAGTACTCACACGGAACCTGCATTCGGGGAATTTGGAGACGTTTCCTATTTTGAAAAGCGAGTGAGACTCATGGAGCGATATGCAGGCGGTAAGCTTTTAACAAATAGTCATGTATTATTGATGCTCCGTGTCCTTCACCATTCTGTTTCCACTACGACTAAGATTATTACCGCTGATAACCTTGTCACGGACCATTAGGTCTTTTGTTATCTGTCCTTCACATGTTCTCCCGTCTACTCCGTATCCAGCTATACCCCAGGTATAGTACGTGAGAATGTTGACCGCTTTTTCAAAGACTATGGTCAATGACAAAAGTAGAAATGATTCCTGTAATCATTTAGAACACGTAATTTACGCGGGGCCTCCTCTACCTACCCCTAGATCAACTCGATACTCGCTTACCTCAATCCCTCCAGTCCTTCGCCGTTACTCAGGAGAGTGACCTAGGAAAAAAGGTATCCCATAGAAAACGGAAAAGATATATCCTTACCAAGGGCTGCAGGGAATGTTGCACCATGTGGTTCGCTCCATTTGTTCCTGCAATATTTCTTTATGAATCTATTCTGCATTAACAAAAAGCTGCTCACCTCAAAGTTTGCAAAACCCTTTAGTATTTTGTTCTCTGTTTTTTTTTTTTTTCATTTTCCGCCGCAAGAAAGGCGGGTTGTCATTGTTCCAGGGACGCAAGACCAAAAATTAGAAAACATCAGATAAAGAACTTCGATATGAAGATTATTTAGCAGTTCATTGCACAGAACAGTCGAGGCAGAACTACTTCCTGGAGCCTTCAAGGACGATCGTCTTATAACACGTGAACGCTGGCTCTTCACTTGTTCCACACCTCTTTCGTGTTACTTCGTTATTTACTGACCAACCATATACTTATGACAAGATAGTAAAGTAAGTTAGCACCACTAATTTCACTTGACAAAGATGGGGATTCCATGTATTATTATTACCATTAGCTGTAGTAGTAGTGGAAGTAGTAGTATACGTGTTTGCTGTGGACTCCAGGTGAGTGAGGGTGAAGACTCATGAAGATAAAGTCACTGACATATCGTTCCTCACGTTAACCTCAGGTTGTTTGTGATGGATGGTCTCTGCCTCCACAGCACGACGTATGACCAACTTGCATTGTTGGTTCTCAGATATTGTCAGGCTTTGGTTAATAAGGCCGCGGCCTCCAGGCTTACATAACCTTGCCAGCTTGGTCGAGGAAGTGCGGTTGGTGGATATTTTTGTTCGATGATATCTTGAAGTTCTCCCCTGAGCGGTCCATTATGTTCCCAATACCTGCGGGTTCTGAGGTGAACAGTATCGGGCCGAGGATATTGCATTACTTTGCTTATTAGTGTGTGTTGGTTTGGCGCGGTGTTAGCGTTCGTGGCATTTAGTGTACATGAGAGAGTTTACTAACGGACCGACTTACTTTGTGATAGAGAACAACGTCGTCTGCAGCCACCGGGTCCTCCCCTGGGGTCTCCTGCGTCCTCCACTGGCTGGGGAGTGACTCACCCAAGGGAGCCCTCACGAGTACCTTTCCAACTGTCCCCCACGTGTGCAGCGGCAGCAGCTCCCCAACACTGTTGTCATCCACGAGGGAGAAAAAGTCTTCTGAAGCTCCAGCATATCATTAGAATATGTCCCGGGGTCTGCACCATCCGCTGCTGCTTAGCGTTACTGACCATGACTCAGTCATGGCCCGCCCGGGGTTGGGTCCGCGTAGGTTCGAATTCTTGGGAGCGGTAGTCGGCCTACAGCCAACCTAAGTGCTCATCCTCCCCTCGGAGCTGATCGACAAATGGATACGTGTGTGTGTGTGTGTGTGTGCGTGCCTACACACGTAGGAGTATACATGATACATATTTACACGGTTCAGGGGACAACACGAGTGGAAAACTTTTTTCCCGTAACACACAAACAGAAATTACAAGTAGTAACGACACACACACACACACACACACACACACACACACACACGTCCCACTCTTGCAAATCATGGTCATTTTAGAGGGAACGCTATGTGGTGGGTTCGACAGGTTCCTCGGAGTTCCCTGTTGTATGTCGAAGGCTCGCGGAAATACTCGATTCAATGCATTTTGAACGCTTGATAGAATACTCATTGTGCAGACATTTCAAGAATGTTCATTCATTCTTTTGTTATTCGTACCTTCAAGGAAATGTTTATGTATTTCGTAACGCGAATTCTGAAGGAAATACGTCAGTGGTGACCGAGAGTTTTTTGTTGTAGTGTTTTAAAGTTCCCAGCCTTCGTGACAACCCAAGGTAAGACTGGTGTGGGCACGTAAGGGCAGGAGTCATGCAGGGGCATGGAGGTGCAGGTGGCTCCCAGCAGGAGGTGTGGAGGGGAGGAGACCTCCGCCAGGTACACACTCTGCAGGAGCGACGGGGCAATAGCAGCCGCCAAGGTCTTCCTCAGTCGGGCGTGTAAACACTTCCTCCAGCCTTGTCGCTGGGCTGTAGTGTGTCATGCCACCTCAGCCACGTCACCCCTTGGTCCACACCAGTGTCACTGCCACACCAACACCAATGCTGTACCAGCCACAACCACAGTCGCTACCGCCCCACAGTCACTACCACGGCATGGTCGCTACCACACCAATGTCGCTGCCACACCGCTGTCACTACCACCCAATGGTGCTCCGAAGGAACTTTATTTATTAAGTGTTTTTGGGCCTGGGAGAGACATCAGTGAGGAAACCGCCGTTCTGCTGCACTAAATAGGCCTCCTGGGATGATTGGCGTGCTGATGTATTGGATAGTCTCTTCCTGGAACCAGGTGTAACATGCTGTGGTGCTGGAAAGACCGTCACCCGTCTTGGTAGAGTTACTGGAACAACCTACAGTCTTGCTCAAGGTCCACTGTTTGTACTACATTGTTACCACTACCACGCAGTCACCACTGGCATTGTAGCAACGCCTCCTCTACCACACTACCCGTAGTGCACCATCACCAATACCTCACAACTACCACCACCACCCCATCACTACCGAACCACTGCCACAGTAAGGACCCCTTACCACACCACTCCTGTTACTCCCATAAACCACCACATCACCAGCACATCACTGCCATTCCCACGCAGACACCGACCCGCCATCACCTCCTCGACAAACGGCTTCCTCTGAGAAAAATAGTTTTGTTGGCAGTCATTACAGCAACAAAAAACCTTAAGGAGAGGGAAGAGCGGGTCCCAGGATATAATTTTCTTGGATCTGATAGAGGAAATAGGTGGTTTGGTTGGGTGGGTCCTCACGTTAAGGATTCGCCAATCTCCTTCGTAGCCACAACCATCAGACGAGATGGTTGGAAGTATTGATTGTGTACTTATGTAATCAGGGCCTGATTATTGTCTTTATGTGCTAAGAGGAATTAAAGGAACAATTTAAAAAGATGGAAGGATACCGGTAAAGTGTGTGTGTATGAAAGATCCTCTGCGATCATAATTCCTTTGGGTTCAGTTGTCTCAACCACACGAAGAGAAGTTCAAAGTAGAGGTGGATCCGAGGGCCTTCGTTCAAGTCTTTATCCTGACTGAACATTATGTCTGACGCCAGGAAGTCACCGAACCAACTCAAAAGAAAAAAAAAAGAAGATAGTATTTTCGCAGATGAGAAATAAAATAAAAAATATCACTATTAAAGTCCGCAACACATATTCATTCGATCACATCCCGATTGTGATATGAAAAATGGTGGGCAGAACAGCCACATCTTCCAGGATGAGTGGCCCTGGAAGGCAGATATATTTAGTGAATTCCAACAAGAAATATATCCTGGAAGGGGACAAATCATGCACTGGATGCTGTACGTCAAAGGCTTTCTCATATGAAGACTTCTGCTGGTGTATAGACTCGGATGTAGACCTACTTTGCCTCGAGATCGGACCAGAGTGAGGGAAGATAACAGGAAAACTTGTAGCTACAGGAAAAACCATTTGTACGTGAGGCAAAGAAGTAAAGGCATCATAAAGTGTCATGATGTGTCTCAGTGGAGGAGAACAGGTGTGAAAGGATCTCGGGAGAAGAAAAGCGATTGTTAGCTGGAAACATTCTTTTATGTCTAGCATGTGTGGGAAGAAGGAACAGAGACTTGTGTGTTAAGATAAAATGAAAAGTGCATGCAGACAGAATGAGGAATATCTTCCGGCTTTAAAATGTGAAGTGAAGAAAGTATCTTTTACTACCGATTGCTAAGAGATGCAAATGTATACTGTATACAGAGTGGTATATATAGAGAGAATAGCTGACCACATAACATAGACCCTTTAGCTCTGCGTAACGCATTGCCTTATGTGTATATTCGCCTCATATGGTGGAAAGATTCATCGTCGAACCTGATTCATGGATAGTCATTTTCTGAACGCATAGATAGAAAAAGCTGGTCTCACCGGCTTTCATGCTTCTCTGAAGGAAGACCCTGGTCTCTGGGAAAGCTTGGAAGCCTCTGACGCACCTCAGTTCGACGTAGGAGAAAGAGCAGAACAGGTCCCCGCAGACAGCCGGGCGGCGGAGCCCACACCGCCCGTCACAGTTGTGAATACTTACAAATAAACTACATAGCTCGGTACATGTGCCGGACCGGAAGGAATCGTTCTGTAGCGTCTTGTGATCACTATGATTTATATTCAGAACTTCAAGACGGGCAAAACACTTACACAGACTCCACGCAACTCCTTGCTGATTGTGGCGATTAACTGAGCCAGATATGGATGATATATGACAAGAAAATTGGCTCTTAGTTCAACATCTCCCGGCAATTGGTCCTGAGATAAGGCAAGCAGCGAAGGGAAAACCACTTCATGAAGTGTGCGACTCGCCTACTTTTCTCATCCTGATGTATAATGTTGACGAGAACACAGACTGTGATTTCACGTCACTCGTTGCAGATTATGATGCAAGAATTACTTGAAAATCTCCGGAGCTGCAGTCCAGAAGTTTGTAATTATGCAGTTTAACAATCTGTAAGTGGGGCGTTGTTGATGGTAAGTGCCATTAAGTGGGCGATTCTTGATGGTAAGTGCCATTAAGTGGGCCATTCTCGATGGTACGCTCAACGGGAAAGGTGTTTGGCTTCGCGAATTGGGATATTCGGAGCCAAACTTTACAAAAGACTCCGTCACGGCTACTATATGGCTTTCACGGCTGCTGTATTAAAAGAGAAACGGGTAATATCTAATGATGATACGTAACTGACCTGACCCACAGCTGAGACGACTGACCTGACCTACAGCGCTAGCGGGGTAGCACCCGTGGCGGGGCATCGTGGAGGAAGGTGACATTATGGCTCCCCAGGAGGGTCGTAACAAGAGTCAATAGGGTAAGCCGTTGGTGGCTAGCCTAGAGAGCTTATCCTCCTTCAGGCGAGTGTTAATGGACGACAAACTCAGCCGACAGGACCGCTGGAGGGATGACCGAACAACACACAGCTTCTGCTGAGTCATGTGTCACAGCAAGGGAGAGATGCTAAGAATTCTGGCATGTAGATCAGTGGCTGCCAACCCTTCTGAGCCTGTCCCGCCTCCACCCTGCGTACCGCCTTGCATCTAGAGTCTCACATGAACAGAGTTCAAAATCTTTTCCTCACTCGAGTAAAACTAAAGAGTATTATCTAACGCTGAAAAATATGTCTTCCAACATGTCTGTATCCTGAAATGCACTTATATTTGTTATTTACGGACGGTTGGAACTAACCACCACGTACCATGTGGAAGGATCTCGCCCACCGCTTCATTGGTACGTGTGTACCCATGGTTGGGAATCGCTTCTGTGGAGCAGCAACGCAAGGGATGTGTGTACGGGTTCGGAAATACTGCCGGTCTCGTGTCTCACCTGCAGCAGGTGATTACTCCCTCCTGCATCGCACAGCACGCACGGTGTTCCAGAGTAAACCGGTCGGAACCAGAGGAGCAGTTGCTACAGGGAAAGAAACTGATGAGAGGTACTGGTCGGTACATCCCCAGCCACCAAGATCCCCGTCCCACCTGCTCCCGACGACCCAGGCAGGACTCGACGTGTACTCGGGTGTGCATGTCGCTTACTCTGATAACCTAATTGATCAGGTGGCCCCTAAGACACTGGCTAAGGAACTTTGGAAGTAACTACTTCCTAGTAAAGTACGCACCTACTATGCCAGATCATTCCATGCAATACTACACCATTACCATTCCATACCACACCTCTACCATACTGTGCCCCTGCCATACCATACCATACCACTCCCCTACCATGCCGTGTCACGCCTTTACCAAGCCATTGCTATGCTGTACCATGCCTTGACTAATACCACCCCACTACCACAACCACGTAAACAGCTCTACCACACCACTTCTATCACCCCTTAGCACCATTGCTCTATTTATAGCATCGTGCCATTGTTATTCTCACGCCACTTCCGTTTCCCCTCCACTACCACTCCTTTACTATCATCGCACCACAACCAGGCCACCACCAGAACCAGGCAATTCGCGTCTGACTCATCCTACACTTACTGAATCCGCCAGTGTTGCCACATCTGTAGCAATGCAGTGTTACCAGTGCCTCACGTGCACTGCCAGAAGGGTTGGCAGTCTGCTTCGTCACAGCAGCAGTGTTGCCATATCAGTAGCTGCCGCAGTGTTACCAATGCCCCACATGCGCTGCTGAAGGGTTGGCAATACACTCCCAGCACCAACAGTAGCGTGGCAGGGGTTCAGTAACACAAGGGATCAGATCGTTACCAGTGGCAGGAGTGTTGCAAGATGTTCAGTAACACCACAGTTTATGTGGTCAGTAGCTGCAGCAGTGTTTCTAGAGTTTTGGTAACACCAGGGACCCTAGCATCACTAACGGCAGCAGTGTTAACAGCAGGTCATCAGGCGGCCCCCCGCTGCACGCCGACGTCTCCAGCAGGCTCGGTGCAGCGGCCTCGGCCTCCGGCAGGAATAGAAAGTGAACCCTCTAGTTCACTCGGAGTGGAGAGAGTATCTGCTGACAAGTACCTGCGCGACAGCGCTCACCGGATAGAGTACTTACTTACGAGTACCTACGACGCGATTTCGCCGAAAGGAAGGGCTAGCGCGTTGCGCTTACCGCAGGAAAATCTATGAAGTTACAGAGAACGAGTCTGGTGAGTTGTATGATGTTATGTTTGAGATGTAGAAGTTGCATGTTTGTGGGGTGAATGCTAGCAGCCCTTATGTGGATTAGGCAGAAAGTTAAGACAGCAACGTGGACCATAGGTGAGAGAGAGAGAGAGAGAGAGAGAGAGAGAGAGAGAGAGAGAGAGAGAGAGAGAGAGAGAGCTAGGTGAAGGGACGGAAAATCTAACGGGAAACGGGCAAGAGAGAAACTACAGTAAATGATCACTACGGTAAGTAACCTCCTCCCCATCCTTCCTTTGAACCCATAAAGTAAGGAGCCTCAACACCCACTGTAAAGTATCATAAATTCCGACCAATAGCAGTTACCAGCCGCAGCGGGGAACCAATCACACAGCAGCTCCCAGCCTGCCATTATCCAATCAGGGATCCTGACGCAACCCTAACTCTCACCAGGACTCAGCTGATGATCAAGTTAAAGACAACGGTACTATGACCACCAGGGAGGGGCAGGGGGAGGAGGGAGGGGGAGAGGTACCGGTCCTCTAGGTACGTGACCTGAGGGGAGAGAGAAGTGGGGGTGAGAAGAAGCGGGTAGGGAGAAGGGAGGAAGTTGGGGTGAGCAGTGAGTGGGGCACGTGTATGGCACGGTGAGGAAGCGGGACTGAGTTAGAGAACTATAGGGGGGGGTGGAATGTAGCAGAAAGGATCAGCAGCAATGGGGTTCCTTCCAAGGGTAATCAGGAGAGGAGATCAAGGCTTTGCGTAGTGGGCGAACAGTACAGATGGTAATGGCTGCAGGAGGATACCAATTTCTTATAGACAGCAGGCAACAGAGAAGGAGGAGGAGAAGGAGGCATAAAAAAGTTATACAGTAGAATAATGGTATAATCTTCAGGAAGATTAGGATGGTAGGGTGTGAGGCAGGTGTGGGCAGATGCAGCACGGAACGGGGCAGGTGTAGGAAGGCGTTTGGTAATGCATACATGGTGGCGGTGGCGTCTCCGCTGACGGCAGCGGCAGCGGTTGGTGCAGTCATCATGACCTCCGCCACCACCACCACCGCCAACCCGCCACCCTTCGCTCTCACTCCCCGGGTTATATAATCTTTGTTCCCCAGCACAAGGAAGTTCATAGCCTCACTCAGTGCATCTGTCACTTCATTTATTCGTCATAGAGCAATGCAAGACTGATATTATGCCGCCATCTTTCCGTGGGTTTATGGGTTCACTTTCAACCTGTCGTTCCAGTGGCACACAGACACACACACGCGCCATGTTGCCAAACATCCCGTCTGACAACAATTATATTCTCCTTTAAAGGGCTTCTAGGTGTGTACTGGTTGCAGAAATTACGGCATATTTTCAGTTCCAAACTTCAGGTAAATACTTTGTATTGAACTCGGTCTGTATCTAATGATCTCTGACTACGAAAACGAAATCTGTACATGAGACTTAAAAGCAGTTCGCTGGTTCCCCGGAAGATGGCAGCACCGACCAGTCAGCTGTCTGATCACATGGCCGATGACGCCGTAATCCTCTAGAGTTTTTTGCACCCAACATTCCACCCTTTAAGCTTTTAAATCTCCCTGTTAAAGTCTCAGCTAAATTCGTATATAACTGAGATTTTGCAGTATAACAGATCTTCTGCATGAGGAAGACTTTCATCCCCAGGGGAGACGTTAGTGACGGCTTGTTCTTTGTTGAGTCGTTGAAGTCACCGAGCTGGGGGCGCGAGCCATGGCGGCAGCGGCGGCGGCCCGTGATTGTTGTTGTGCTGGGTGACCTTCCTCGTCTCCTTCCCCGCCATGTTGCTCTACGCCCGGTCTCCAGAGGCGTCTCCACATCCTTTTCCTCGCAGTCAAGCACCCGTGTCACGCTGTATTGTTGAATATGGAGCATTGTGTCATGGCTTGCAGTCTCCGCAGTGGATGTGTGGCCTTAGGTGATGTTTTGGCTTGCAGGTGAATTGGAGGAGGAGGAGGTCTCGACTGTGTTTTGTCTGCCATTGGTGTTCGACTAAACTTAACTTGCTTAGGGAGGCGATGATTTTCCATACACACACACACACACACACACACACACACACACATTCACTCACGTACACACACACACGTGTATATACAGGTAAAACCACAGGCAAATGGAAAATACGGTGTCAAACACTCGCATAATTACATCGTCAGGACTGAATACAAATTGAGAGAACCAGAATATAACATACCAGGCTCCACTGGGCGGAGCCGGGAAATGAATTAAAGAAGCAGGTGAAGGGATTAGGGCACAGGTCACTCTCGACGACCTCACCTCTCTCAAGTTACATACTCGAGTTAATCTGTGTTCTGGGAAACATATTTATATTTTTTTCCGCTTATAAAGTT